>BQNB010174176.1:0-13286 GCA_026074375.1 Tanacetum coccineum
ACATGTTATAGTATATATCCTGTTATTTGCTACATGTTAGAAATAGTTGTCTTGTTCTTCTAACTCGTTTTTGTAGCAAAAGTTACCATAGCTCGATCCCTTGGTGCCCTCGAACAAAATGGAGTACACATCAAGGGGGAGTGATTGTACCTTTGACTTTACACATAATCTTCGACGAAGCCTTTTTGATTCTAAAAAAGGGGGAAAAATGAAAATAAACTCACTAAATACTTGTTTAAAAATAATTTTACATTTAGTGAGTTTAGATTTTGTAATCATCAAAAAGGGAGAGATTGTTGATAGAAATAATGCCTAAAAATGTTACTAATATTTTTTGACCTCTCTACGTTTTGTAATCACAAAATGTAAAAACGTTCAATGAAAAATTAAACGTAAACAAGTATTTAGTAGTAAACTTTCATTTCGACAATTTAATCACTTAAAGGTATGCATAAATAAATGCTTAATGCATTTTATGATCAAAGGAATTTTTATTCAACCTCATATTTTTTAATAAAATGTTACAAACATTTTTATATCTTTTACAAAACATTTTTATATTTAAAAGAAATGTTCTATTCAAAATTAATATTTTGAATTCAAAATTTCTACCTAAAAACGGCTAGAAATGTTTCAGAAAATACCTCCCCTAGAAAAGACAAAAAAAGGAGCGTCCTAGTCTGGGCGGTCCCCTTAAATATAAGGGCAGTCCTCTTAATTATTATGGGGGTCGGCACCATAATTAAAGGGGCCGACAGACAAAAACGCTCCTCAGATTGTTTATAAATACTGGACTGTTTCTACTGATTTTCTCACCTTTTGCACACACTTTCTTTTTGTTCTAAATCCGTTTATAAATCCCTTCCATTCCTTTGATCATTTAATCATAAAGCTTTGTTTCCAAGTGATCCAAGCTTAGATCCTCAAGTGCAAGAGAAGAATACTTCTTACCATCAAGTCAAGAAGTATTATAGCTTAGTGTGTATCTTTGCAACCTTGTTGCAATTGTATTATATCTTGTAAATCATTTGTGTATATTGTGAAGGTGTGTATAGTAGTTAGGTTGTTGTGATCATAGGAAGATTAGTTAGATCGTTGTGTTTATCAAGAGTTTAGATAGATCGGGGTGATCTTGTTGTAGTCTAGGTGAAGTGTAGTGAGGTTGTGAAGTGAAGTGAAGTCGGGAAGTGAAGTGAAGTTGTGAAGTGAAGAAGTGTAGTGAGGTAGTGTGAACTAAGTTTGATTTGTCGTGTAAGTGTGTGATTGTGTTTGTGATAGATTTGTTCTAGCTAGATTAGGAACTTGACATTTAGCTTATGTCAGAAAATTGGTGTATACTAGTTTAGACGTTTTCTCTGCTAAAGAGAGCTAGTTTGACATAGTGAAGAAAACTCTCGAGTTTGGTGCTTGGGGAGTGGTGCTCGGGGAGTGGAGTAGGGCGAAGAGGTGCTTCGTTACCGAACCACTATAAATCCTCGCGTTGTGGTTTGATTGTTCTTACTCTTATCTCTTGTCTTGCATTATTTTCTCATACTATCTTATTAATTGTTTAGATAAGTATATTGTTTATATTGTGCAAGTGTTGAATTCACATAAAGTCGAATCTAGAATTTTTACAAACACTTTAAAACCTTAAATTAAAAAGCGGTAAACTATTCAACCCCCCTTCTAGTTTTCCACAATTGGCATCAAGAGCCACGTCAAACAAGATTTTTAAAATAAATTGTATTTTAAAACTTGAATCGATCTATGGATTCGGAAAAATATTTAGAAGGGCAATCTATGCAAAGACCACCACTATTTGAAAGTGATGGATTTATTTATTGGAAAAATAGATTCGAAACTTATGTGAAATCAAAAGATCTAGACCTTTGGCATGTTATTACCGATGGTGATTTTCCTCCTATTCAAAATAATCCCGAAACTAAAAAGGATGAAGTTGTACCTTTTCATAAAAAACGATGATCTTAAAAAGAAACTTTAAAAAAATAATGAAGCTAAAATGGTAATTTATAATGCTTTGCCACGTAAAGAATACGAAAGAATTTTTATGTGTCAAACCGCAAAAGAAATTTGGGATACTTTATTAATCACTCATCAAGGTAATAATCAAGTCAAAGCTAACAAAATAGATCTTCTTGTTCAACAATATGAACAATTTACGATTCCGGAAGAGGAATCAATAGATAATGCCTTTGCTAAATTTAACACTATTATTACTAGTCTAAAAGCACTTGATGAAGGTTTTTCTAGCAAGAATTGTGTTAGGAAGTTTCTTAGGGCATTACATCCAAAATGGCGCGTGAAAGTCACGGCGATTGAAGAATCAAAGAATCTAACAACCTTACCTCTTGACGAACTTATTGGAAACTTGAAAGTTTATGAAGAAGTAATAAAGAAAGATTTTGAAACGGTCAAAGGCAAGAAAGAACAAAGTAGATCTCTTGCATTAAAGGTGAAAAAGGAAGTAAGTGATGATGATAGCTCAAGCTCCGATAGTGAAGACGAAGAGTATGCTATGGCCGTAAAGGAATTCAAGAAATTCTTACGAGAAAGATTTGTAAGACAACCACGAGGCGATAGAAAAACATTCCAAAGAAGTAGAAATGATGGCTATGGTAAAAGTGAAAGAAAGAAAGAAAATGCTTTAAGTGTGGAGATCCAATCATTCTCATCGGAGAATTCCAAATCAATCAAAAATATCAAAAATCAAAAGGCGTATTGTTTGGAGGATCTTGGGAGTGATAGCGACGAAGATTGAAGATGGAAAGACAAAGACGAAAAGTTGTTCTTATGAGGCTAAAGCATCAAATGAGGTACTTTCTGAAACCGAATATTTTAGTGATGACCAATCATCGATTAAGACAAAAATGACTTAGATAGTGAATATAGTAGACTATGCAAAATATGACTAAAATTCATGGCTAAAAATAAAACTCTAAAAAAAGCTAAAATAGAATTAGAGAATGAAGTTCTAGAATTAAAAGATAAATTATCTATGTTAGAAAAAGATAAGGAAGTAAATGAAGAATGCAAATTATTCCAAGAACCACTAAGTTTGAAAATTGAAAGCGTAGAAAAGAAATATCCTAGGCTAAATCAATTAATGATAGTTGTCACCACTTAAGAAAATAATAAGTTTCAAAAAAACTTCTGAGATAAATACCAGTTTAGGATTTAATTTTACCAAAGGGTCACCTAGCGAAACCAAACAAGTAAACTTTGTAAGAGCTCAAGAAGTCGAGTCGAAAGAAAAATTGATAGAATCAAACCCAAACTCAAAACCAAAAATTTATACTTTAAAACCATACTAAAATTCCTATTACTAGTAATGATGAGGTAAAACGTTTTTACAAACCTCACTTAAAACCCGGAGTCGGATTTACTAAACCCACAATGAGGTCTAAAACACCTCCTTCGAGAAGAAAAGAAAACTCTCATCCTCGTTCCAAAACACCTCAACCTAGGAGAGACCAAGGTAGACCAAATTACTCTAACACTAATCACACAATGTGGAATCATTTACACCAACCAAGTTTTACTCAATGTGGAAGATGTTCACCATGCATATGTTCGAATCAAATGCAAAACATGTTCGAAAACAATAACTTCGGACCCATGAAACGATGGGGACCAAATGGCTAAATCACCACATCTTCCGAGGTTAATCATCTACAAGCATCCTTTGGCTTTCATCAAACAAATTAAAGAACTCATATAGGATTTTCATAAATCCTCATCCTTAAAGCTTGCTACCTTGAAGATTTTAAGGTAATTTCTCTTGAAGGCTAAGGTACGTCTCACTCTCTAAATTCTTAAAAATTGATAGATTTGGTAATTAGTATAACTTGGGGGGGGGTGGGGGGGGGAGTATTATGATAGTTAGGAAATATGGTTTAGTCCAGAAATGCATCTTGTTGGCTTTCTAGTTTTTAAAAGAATTTGTTCATTAGGAACTATTCTTTCACATGGATTATCCATGAACCACTATAAAATGGAAATCTTCTATGGCCACGAACTCACGTAGACGAAGAAAAATAAGTTAGTGGATAATAATTAACATAGAAGTAGGATTAGTTTTGCATCGAGAAAAGTTCAAACCAGCTTTGGATAAAACAAACTCCCTTCCACATCGATGCTTGCCTCAACTACGCATCAAAAATCACAGACATGTTGAAGTCGTAACTTCATTCCAATCTCTCATCCTCCATAATATCTACTCTCTCCCATTTCAAAACGTATCAATAAATTTTTTTCATTCGAAGAAATTAATTCATCATGTTCGCAAGAAGTTTAGTCACCAAATTATCTTATGTATTGACATCCAAATTATCTCGTTCGAGATAGTCAAAGAAACTTTTTAATTAAACAAAGAGTTAATTAAAAATTGTCAATATTCATCATGCATGATGAGTTTGAAATAAGTATGATGGGGGAACTAAATTTTTTCTTAGGATTACAAATAAAACAATTTGATGATGGAATATTTTAATCAATCAAAATATATTAAGGAAATACTTAAGAAATTTAGACTAGAAGACTCTAAGCCAATAAAAACCCCTATGTCTACGGAAACCAAACTCACGAGAGACGAAGAAGGTGAGTCCATAGATAATACCAAATATAGAGGCATGATAGGTAGTTTATTACTTAACGGCAAGTAGTCCCGATATCATGTTTAGTGTTTGCCGTTTTTGCACGCTTTTCAAAGAGGGATCCCGAAGAACCTTCTCACCTAGAAGAGGTTAAGCCGTATCTTCGATACATTAAACGAACTGACGCATTTTAGATTAGGTATCCGTAAGAATTCGGCATAGAAACAATATGTAATGCGGATTCGGACATGTAAGAGATTACGTAGATCGCAAGAAGCACTAGGGTTTTGCACCGTTTAATGTGGATTTGCCTAACATCTTTGTTTTCGAAGAAGCAAAGCCGCTCTTGCCAACTCCACAACCAAAAAAAAAAGCGGAATATGTAAGCGCCGGAAAGGCATGTCAACCAAGCTTATTTCCTAAAGATAAACAAGCTCTCATAGACTATTGCGTTAGGTTAGAGCGATCATTCCAAATTATGTGTGATAACAAAGTGACTATAGACTTAAGTAAGAATCCCCTTTTCAACACTCCCGAACAAAACACATTGAAGATTCGCCCATCACTTCTTCCGATATTGTTCAAAAAGGGAATATCTTTAAGAAAAGGTCTCATCGGAAAGACAACATAGCCGATATGTCTAAATAAACCACATAAACGTGTAGCCATTTAACTACTTACTTCTAGTCAGGAATGAATGGAACAATTGAATTAATTTTCGGCATAAGTAAAGGAATGATAATCATCAATGAACCATTTGTTCAAAAATCTGAGAAAAAAATTTCTCAACAGTGGTGGCCCCCCCATAAATTACCTAAAGGCCACCCTTTAATTTTAAGGGGACCACCCACCTGACTGACAAAAGTTTTTTTCTTTTTTTCTCTTTGTGTCTAGGTTTCATAATTTACACAAAAACACAATGATTGGGAAAAGTTTATAAGACAAACTTATTACAAATTCTCTATCTAAATTCATATCACATTATACAAATACAATAGTCTCAATCTATATGTATTCTAAAAGGATTTCCCCCCCTCATAACTAGGAGCACATGAAACTCAATTTGTCCATATTGTGAGATAGCTAAAAACATTTTTCACATATGCATAATGTTCTCTTACTTGTTGTCAAAAGTATATAATCTAATATATATTTTCGACAATCTTGGTTAAGCAAAATTAAATCAATGAGCATTTGGATTATTTCTTAGGTTTTACATGTCTTGGTGTCGAAATAATCGCTACTCCACATTTGTCGCACTTAGGCACACACTAGGATTTGCACAAAAGTTTGGTTCGTTTTTAACTTAACCCCCTTGTCAAGATAAATTATTTGTGCATTATATCTAGTTACTATTTTATATGCTCTTCACTCTTTTGGTTTTCAATTCATATATGATTATATGCCAAAATGGTTATATGAAATAGTTTTATCCTACAACTTGTCATATATAGTGGGTTAGAAATTGTTGAATGCTAAATTGCTATGTGCTACAAAATCTTAATTGCCATAAAAGGATGAACTTGCTGCAAATTAACCACCAAAACAAAAACCCTCACATAAAAAGAATTTTAAGAAAAATCGCTTTTTAGGAAATCTAGGAAATAGCAGTAGGCGGCCCCCTTAATTTTAAGGGGACCGACCCCTAATTAAGGGGACCGGCCTAGGCAAACACGGGTAAAACAGTACTTTCACCTCCCTTTTACCAATTACCCTCTAGACTTAGCTACTGTTTCCCTAAATTCATAAACATTTCTTGGATTTGATCCTTTAAATGTTCATTCTTCCAAATTTAAACCTTTCCTCCGCTATAAATACACTCTCAATCATCATCATCACAATCATCCTCATCAATGACATCTCCTAACAAACCTACATCCAAACCATCAAGGGAAGTTAAAATGAGTGTGAAACCTATTTGGAGGAAGAAACCAAACCTTTGTAACACATCTAATGTGCTCAATGCAACTTCACCAATGCCAAAACCACTCACTCCTTATCATGAACCATCTCAAGAAAACAATCACTTCAATCAATCATTACCAAATCCTTACATCAAGGACACTACCACATCACCACAAGTTATCTCACATCCTCCATTTCCCATCTCACTCATCAATTCACATGTTACTCACACTCAAGCTCCACCTCAAAGTGTTGTCTCATCCTCTACTTCCCATCTCACCCATCAACTCACATGTTGCTCACACTCAAGCTCCACCTTAAAGTGACAACCAAACCCAACACACACCACCTCTATCTCCAAGTAGAGAAAGCCTAATTGATGACATTAATCAACTTCAAGACCTATCAAACCTCTTAGCCCTGTATCTATCTCAACAACAAAACAACATTCCCTCATCACCTTACTCTGAAAACCTACCACGCACCCTCAACATTAAAACCGAAGTAGAGAAGAGTTGAAACCTATGTTGGGTATTGCCCTTGTTGCATTTTCACCCAAAAACAATTCATTGCTTTAAGTGAGGATATCAATTGGATTGAATTCCTCCTCACTCGACCTCATCCACCACCTAGAGTTCAAAGAGATTATCCCTCAACAACCGCCTCCGTTCCAAACTCTCCAACCAACTAATCTCGTAATATGCCTCCAAATAATCGTCAAACCCTTTTGTGTCGCAAGCAAGTCAAAAATCCTTCTATGGCTATTTAGGATTTTTCTTCATGTATTAATATGCTTCTAAAGCATATTTGTTTTTCTATTTATGTATGCTTGTGTGTTGTTCACACACATTGTCCTAAATAATGAAATACATGTTTGCTTGTGATTTTTCTTGCCTTTCATATTTTCCTTCCATCCTTGCTACATGTTAAAAATATTTGTATTGTTCTAACTCGTTTTGTAGCCAAGAAACCATAGCTCGATTCCTTGGTGCCCTCGAACGAGGGGGAGCACACATCAAGGGGGGCATTTATTCGTCATTTAACTAGCAACCTCGACGATGTCTTTTTGATTCTACAAAAAAGGGGAGAAATGAACAGAAACTCACTAAATACTTGTTTAAAAATAATTTTACATTTAATGAGTTTAAATTTTGTAATCATCAAAAAGGGGGAGATTGTTGATAAAATATAATGCCTAAAAACATTACTAATATTTCACATCTTTACGTTTTGATAATCACAAAATTTAAAAACGTTCAATGTAAAATTAAACGTAAACAAGTAATTAGTAGTAAATTTTCATTTTGAAATTTATATCACTTCAAGGTATGAATAAATAAATGCTTAATGCATTTTATGATCAAAGGAAATTTTTATTCAACCTCACACTTTTATAAAATGTTGTAAACATTTTTATAAACTTTACAAAACATTTTCTACAATTAAAAAGAAATGTTTTATTCAAAATAAACATTTTGAAATTTAAATTTTCGGACATAAAACGGCTAGAAAAGTTCCAGAAAATTCCCCCGACACAAAAGACAAACTGGGGAGCCCCTAGTCTAGGGCGGCCCCCTTAAATACATGGGCGGCCCCCTTAATTTTAAGGGGACCGCCCACCTATTTAAGGGGACCGCCCATAGACTGACGCTCATCCAATTTTTCCTATAAATACTGGACTTTTCCCTACTATTTTCTCACATTTTACACTCATTTTTTCTGCTCAAAACAGCCCACATATCCTCTCTAAAATCCTTTGATTGTTTAATCATAAAGCTTTGTTTCTAAGTGATCCAAGCTTAATTCCTCAAGTGCAAGAGAATAATACTTCCATCATCAAGTGAAGAAGTATTACACCTTAGTGTGTATTGCAACCTTGTTGCATGCATATCACATATTTGTAAATCAATTGTATATCTTGTATTTATGTGTAGTAGCTAGATCTTGGCGATCTTTGTAAGTATAGTTGGATCGTGGTGATCTTACCAAATAGTGTTAGATAGTTTTGATATAAGTAGTGTAGTGAAGTGAAGTCTTGAAGTTGTGAAGAAGTCTTGAAGTTGTAAAGAAGTAATGAAGTTGTGAAGTCGTGAACAAGTAGTGAAGTCGTGTTGTGATAGATTGGTTCTAGCTAAGACTAGAACTTGACATTTAGCTTTGTGTCGTAAATCGGTGTAAGCAACGTTGTGTATCGTTTATTCTCTGTCATAAGGGGAGCTGGTTGAACATAGTGAAGAAAACTCTGAGTTAGGTGCTCGGGAGTGAGTAGGGCGAAGAGGTTCTTCATTACCGGAAACCACTATAAATCCTCGGCGTGTGCTTTGATTGTTTCTTTACTCTTATCTCCTTGTCTTGCAATATTTCTTATACTATCATAATTAATTTGTTTAGATAAGTATATTGTTTATATGAGGCAGTGTTAATTCCACATAAGTGGAATCTAGAATTTTTACAAACACTTTAAAACCTTAAATAAAAAAGCGGTAAACTATTCAACCCCCTTTCTAGTTTTCCACAGCCTGAAACATAGACCAGAAGATATCCAATGCTTAACTCTATTCCTGTGCCTAATTTGGTGGAATGTGATGACAGAGTTTTATGGGAAAACAAGGATGGAAACATAGTGAAGTTTTCAATCAAAACTATGTGGAAAGATTGGATGCAAAATTAAGAGAGGGTGCCATGGCATAAGGTGATGTGGTTTTCACAGTGAATCCCTAAACACTCCTTTATTCTTTGGCTTATTGTACTTAAAAGATTAGCCACTCAAGATAGAGTTGCAAAATGGTACCCTATAAAGCATGTGGTTTGTCCTTTGTGTGAATAATGCCCTGATTCTCATGATCATATCTTTTTTAAGTGCTCATACTCTAAGGAAATTTAGAATGCCTTAAGGAAGAAGATAAGTATGGTTGATGTGGATAATGATTGGAAGGAGATTCTTAACAGAGTGACTATTATGGCCTGCAATAACTCCATCAGAAGTATTTTGAGAAGGATTGTTCTTGCTGCTAGTGTATACATATATGGGAATGAAGGAATAAGTATACTATTTGGCAAACAAGAAGTGATACTACAAGGTACAGTTTATTGCTGATGATATTAACAACTAATAAAAGAACTTGTTAGTTTCAAGGTGAAAAATTCTAGTCAAGTTGCTAATGTTAGTAAAGAATGGCAGATACCATTGAATGGTAACACTGATAATGAAAATTGATGGAACAGTGGAAAGAATAAGGGGGGATGCGGATGGTTAATAGCTTGGGTTGGAACATTGGGTCTTGTCTGGTTCTCTACTAATTCTAATGTGATTATTGTAACACCCTCAAATCTGAGCACGCAGCGGAATGTTGAATATCCGAGGGCGTTACATTTATGGATCAATAGCACAAGATCTGAGAACGACTACTAAACGTGTCGTTTGAAAAAGATACATTGGATTAACAAAATATTTGTTTGTTACATAAGCCCATGGCTTCAAATTGTTCAACAATATAAATAAAGATTCCGGTTTATAACAATTGTCCCCCAAAATGTAATAAGACCCCAAATCTTAAGTGTTGACTCTTCAATTATTGACTTCCAATGTATCATCGCACCTCGTGCCTTATTGACCTGAAAAACATGCTTAAAACGTCAACATAAAGTTGGTGAATTCATAGGTTTATGTAAATCAATGGTAGGACCGCAAGATTTCCAAGTGTATGATTTAGCAACACATGCAAACATCATAAAAAGTGATTACGTTTTCCTAAGCTCATGACACCGAAGCTTGACATGTATGAATGCAAATAAATTGCCAGTAATTGCCCATGAATGATGTTCTAACCCGAAACATCCCAAATTCGACATGCTATAACGTTCGTTCCCAGTGATAGCTAGTCACCCGAACGGGGATTGTCAATCCCGAATAGATCTATCAATAACATTCGCGCTCACACAATGCAGTTCCCAACTACAACTATGCAACTAACAGTTCATGATAATGGGCTCAATGGGTTATCGCTACTTAGGCAAACACGTAATCGTTGTATAAAATGTACACTTGCGTCCAATTTGTAAAACAAAGCATGTTCTCACCCCAAAGATGTAAATCATTTAAATAACATTAAAACATGGGGCTATGAACTCACCTTAGCAGGTAGTTCTCTGAATGATAATAAATATCCAAGTAAGCAGTGAATCACACCGTCAAGTACCTAAGTAAATACGGTCACAAGTTTCTATAGTCTACTACATAAGCTAACCGACTCATTGTATTCCATTTTAAGTTTATATAGTAACTGTTATTACTTGTGTGGTGGTGCACCATAGTTTATTGTATTACAATATCCAATGGTTCTTGAAGAAACGCGAAATCATTGTTAATAAATATACTTATTTAATCAAGTCGTTAATTAAACCCGTTTAATGGTCCGAACATCTTAATGTTCGACCGATTCGTTAAGTGTTTTATTTGTCTTCCATTTCATTCACAATTATACCCTTAGGTTTCTTATAATTACAAAACAGCCCTTGTGTTTATAATTATACTTTATTTACAGTTTTGAATCCCCAAGTTTCATTAATTACACTTTTTAGTCCCTATACTTTAACAAGGTTACATTGTAAGGTCCTTATAAGTTTGAAACAGCCCCTAATTCCAAAACTGACATAAAACATCCATGGGCCTGTTAGCTTTTAGCAATTTATAGTTTTGACCCTATAGTTTGTAAATTTACACTTTTAGTCCTTCGACTTTGTAAAAATTGCATTTTCATTCCAATTAAATGCCAACAAGTGGCATTATGTTTAATTATGTCAAAATAAACCATATAAGCTGTCATAGCTTATAAATCAATGGTAGGACCGCAAGATTTCCAAGTGTATGATTTTGCAACACATGCAAACATCATAAAAAGTGATTACGTTTTCCTAAGCTCATGAACACCAGAAGCTTGACAAGATATGATATGAATGCAAATATAAATTTGCCAACAGGTGTCCGTGAATGATGTGCTAACCCCGCAACATCCCAGATTCGACATGGTATGCGTTCGTTCCCAGTGATAGCTAGTCACCCGAACGGGGATTGTCAATCCCTAATAGATCTATCCATAACATTCGCGCCCACACAATGTAATTCCCAATCACATCTATGCAATTAACAGTTCATGATCATGGACATAATGGGTTATGGTAACTTAGGCAAACACGTAATCATGGTATAAAATGTACACTTGCGTCCAATTTGTAAAACAAAGCATGTTCTCACCCCAAGGATGTAAATCATTTAAATAATTGTAAAACATGGGGCTATGAACTCACCTTAGCAGGTAGTTCTCTGAATGATAATAAATATCCAAGTAAGCAGTGGATCACACCGTCAAGTACCTAAGTAAGTACGGTCAAGTCTTAGTTTACACATTTAAGCTAACGACTCATTGTATAAACTAAATTCCATTTTAAGTTTATATATACCGTTATCACTTGTGTGGTGGTGCACATGGTTATTGTATTTACAATATCTATGGTTCTCGAGAAACGCGAAATCATTATTAATAAATATACTTATTTATTAACTTGTTATTAAACCCGTTTAATGTCCGAATATCTTAAGGTCCGACCGACTCGTTAAGTGTTTTATTTATTTCACTTTTGTTTACTAACATACCCTTAAGTTTCTAGTTGTTACACTTTGGTCCCTCGGTTTATAAATATAAACATTTATACCTTAAACCTTTTAGTTTCGGAAATGACATAATTAGTCCCTTAAGTTTACCAAAATGTAGTTTAGGTCTCTATAGTTACACTTCAATCCCTAAGTTTCAGAATGTTTCAAAAACAGTCCTTGGAGTTATTGAAATTCGAAAAATGGCAGTTTTAAACCTTTAGGTTTTGAAATTGGCAATTTTTATCCCTACACTTGTAAAATTTGTATTTTAACTCTAATTAAGTTTTAACAAGTGACAAAATGGCTTTTTAAGTTTAATTAAGTCGTGAAAATCAATTGGCTTATAAATAAGCTCTATTCGAGCTTATTTAGGCTTAATGGGCCAGTTTGGGCCCATTAAGGTCCAAAAGGAGTTTTGATGACCCAAACTAGTTTTAATAGGTTCAAGCACGTTCAATAAGTCCAATTAAATCAAATAAGCTGTCAATAAGCTCAGCGAGCTTATTTTGGCTTATTTTGAGCTTATTGGGCTAAAAAGCCCAATGGCCTACTCGACAAACACCCTTAAGGGTTTGTGGGCTTTGCTAGTTCATTTCTAATTCCTATTAAGCCCAACAACCTGTTTTATCTTTTCAGCTTATTCAAAATAAGATAATAAGCTTTCTTATTGGGTCGGCTTAGGCCTGTTAAGGCCCGATAAGGGCTTTAGAGGTTCGGACTTAATTTCTTTGGGTCCAATGACCTTTCCAGGATTGTTAGAGGACTTATAGGCTGTTTAAGCTCTCGAATAAGCTGTGGAAGCTTATTCGTGGCGTATGGCTTTTTGTGGACTCGGTAATGGGCTAAATGGCCCACTTAGGTTCGTTTGGCTTAAAGGAGCATGCCAAAGGGTCCATTAAGGTTCTTAAGTTCATATTAAGCTCATTAAGCCGTGTAAGCTCACTAATACGCTGTTTAGGCTTATTATGGCTCATGGGCTCGTGTTGGGCTCACGGTAATAAGCTACGAGTCCATTAAGGGCTCTACTAGCTTCTTGTAGGTATTTTCGGATTTTAGTGAAAACAATAAGCACCCTTAGCCCTTAAATAAGCTCGTAGAGCTTATTTATAAGTCGTCAGCTTACTACCCGAGGC
>BQNB010174177.1:0-13286 GCA_026074375.1 Tanacetum coccineum
ATAGTAAAGTTAGTACTGCTCGTGGAGAATGAAGAAAATATTCTAAGTGGTTACTACTACTTGTACACAGTTAATGTTGCTGGTGTATAAGTTACTGCTGCTTGTGTTCAGAGTTAATGTTGCTGATACAAAGTTACAACTGCTGACAAAGTTACAACTACTAATGGATAAAGATTGATTGAAGATAAAGATTGCTTATGTGATATGTATGAGATATTTTTGTAAAAGATACATATAAGCTATTTGTTTAGAAGATCATGATAACTTAGAAAAATATTGTAAGCCAGTTAGGACTCCTTGGTGTATAAAAGGAGGTCCTAGGGCATAGAGATTGATATCTTTTCATTGTTCTGTCAATCTATTCGTAGCTTTAAGGTTTTGTAACCCTAACACTATTAAGAGTGTTCGTATTATATTGAGGCCGAAAGTTTGATAAAATCTTGTGTTATTGATCTTGTTCATTACTGTTTCATTGAAATTATTCTTAGTATCATTGACTAGATTCCGCATAGTCTTTGATATTCACAATCAAAGTTCATCATAGTTGTTTTTTGGATTAATTCAATAAAACTTAGCTTATAACAAGCTAAGCAAGATCTATTCTATGGGATAGAACAAGTGGTAACAGAGCTTGTGAGAAACTTTAAATAAGTAAGAAACTGTTTACTACATACGAAGATCTACTTTTTCATAAGAAGTATGGATTCTTAAACTACTCAAACCATAAAGCTACTCATACTCCAACCTGGTGAGTATGATCTCTGGAAGATGAGGATGGAGCAATACCTACAGTGCATTATTTACACTCTATGGGAGATCATAGAAAATGGTAATGCACCCATAATAACAAAGACTATTGATGGTAAAGACTGTTATCCCTCCTACAAGTGTTGAAGAGAAGGCACAAAGAAGGGCAAAGTTAAAGGCAAGAAGCACTCTGTTGATGGCCTTACCTAATGAGCATCAATTAAAATTCAACTTATACAAGGATGCTAAGACACTGATGCAGGCTATTGAAAATAGATTTGGAGGTGATACTGCTACAAAGAAAACTTAGAAAAATCTTCTGAAGCAGCAGTAATAAAACTTTGCTGCATCCAGCACATAAGTGATTGCGTAAACCTATGAAAGGCTTCAAAAGCTAATTAGTCAATTGGAGATGCATGGTGAAGTCATCCCTCAAGAAGACATCAATCAGAAGTTCTTGAGAAGTTTGTCACAAGAATGGACTATGCATTCTATTGGGTGGAGGAACAAACTAAAAATTGAGACATTGAGTTTGGATGACCTCTTTAACAACCTGAAGGATTATGAATCAGAGGTCAAGGGGACATCTAGCTCAACCACAAACTCACACAATGTAGCCTTTCTATCCTCAAGCAGCACTAACAGTGCAACTAGAGCAGTTAATACTGCTTAGGGTGTTAATACTACTAGCACTCAAGGTGCTGTTGATAGCTCAACAATTGTTGAAAATTTAAGTGATGTTGTGATTTATTCCTTCTTTTCTAGCCAACTAAGTACTCCACAGCTTGATAATGAAGATCTACCACAAAGCCATCCTAATGATTTAGATGAGATAGACTTGAGGTGGAACATTGCCATGCTGACTATGAGGCAAATAAGATTCCTAAAGAATACTAGAAGGAAGTTGGATATGGACAACAAAGAAATAATTGGGTTTGACAAGTCCAAGGTGGAGTGTTTCAACTGCCATAAGAGAGGACACTTTGCAAGGGAGTGCAGGACACCCATGAATCAAGACAGCAGGAACAAGGAGCCTACATGAAGGACTGTGCCAGTTGAAGAAACTAATTTAAATGCCTTAGTGTCTCAGTGTGATGGCTTTGGCTATGATTGGAGTGACCAAGCAGAAGAAGGTCCAACCAATTTTTCTCTCATGGCTTATTCTTCAACAAGTTCTAGTTCTTCTACAAACTCTGAGGTATCTAATGAATCAAATTGTTGTTCATCTTGTTTAAAATGTGTAAAAGATCTAAAAGCACAAAATGAACAATTAGTTAAAGACTTAAGAATAGCTAGGGTAAGTGCTATCTCTTTTAAAACTGGTTTAGAATATGTAGAAGCTAGACTGTTAGTCTTTAAAAAAAATGAGTCTGTGTATGAGGAAGATATAAAACTCTTAAAACGTGAAATCTATTTAAGAGATTTATATCTTACAGAGCTTAAAAGGAAGTTAGAGTTGGCTACAAAAGAAAAAGATAAGGTTCAACTTATAGTACAAAAATTTAAAAATTCATCAAAAAGCCTAAGTAAACTTCTAGACAGACAAATAATGGATAAGTGTAAAATATGATTAGGGTATAATGCTGTCCCACCTCCCTATACTGGGAATTTTTTTTCCACCTAAATTTGATTTAGTTTATCCTAGTCTAGATGATTTTGTGGAAGGGAATGAGTCTGTTAGTGAGTTTGTAGTTGAAAATCCTACTGTTGAGACTAATGAACCTAAGAATGTTAGGAAAGAAAATGGAGCCCCAATTATTGAGGATTGGGTATCTGATAGTGATGAAGAAAATGTGCCTAAGGTTAAAACAGTTGAGATGTTTAATAAACCTAGTTTTGCTAAGATAAACTTTGTTAAGTCTATTGAGCAAGTAAAATCTCTTAGGAAAACATTAGTTGATAAAAATAGGCAAAATGCACCTAGTCCTAGAGGGAACAAGAGAAACTGGAACCAACAGATGTCTAAAAAATTAGGGAGTAATTTTGAGATGTTCAACAAAGCTTGTCATGTGTGTGGTAGTTTTGATCATTTGAAGAATGATTTCAATAACAGGTATAATAATGGAAGATTTGCAAAACTAGTTTAGACCAATGCTCAAAGGGTGAACAAACAGAATTTCTCTAAATTAACTCACCCCAGTCCAAGAAGGAACATGGTTCCAAGAACAGTCTTAACTAGGTCTGGCCCAATTTCAGTTAATGCTGTTAGACTAGTTAATACTGTTCAATCAATAATAGCGGTGAATAATGCACCAAAAGTAGTTCTTAGTGCTGTTAAGGGAAACAATGGAAATGCTATTAAGGTCTCAGTATGTTGGGTTTGGAGACTAAAGCACAAAGTTTTAGACCATGTCTCCAGAAACAATGGTGCATGGATGTCCTTTAAAAGATTTGACTATATTGATGGACAAGGCAGATCCATGTCAGTAATGGCTTGGGTCCCCAAAAGAAACTAATTTTCCTACCATTATGTACAGGGAAATCCACAACAAGATTTGAAGGATAAAGGAGTGATTGACAGTAGATGCTCTAGGAACATAACAGGAACAAATCTTATCTTACAGATTATGAAGAAATTGATGGAGGTTTGGTTGCCTTTAGAGGTAATTCCAAAGGAGCGACTATTACTGGGAAAGGTAAAATAAGAACTAGTAAATTAGATTTTGAAGATGTGTATTTTGTAAAGGAACTAAAGTTTAACCTCTTCAGTGTCTCACAAATGTGTGACAAGAATAATAGTGTTCTTTTTACTAATACTAAATGTGTTGTTCTATCTCCAGACTTTAAGTTAACTGATGAAAGTCATGTTTTGATTAAAGTTCATAGAAAAGATAACATGTACAGTGTTGATTTCAAGAATGTTGTTCCTCAAGGAGGTCTCACTTATCTCTTTGCAAAAGCCACACCAGATGAATCTAATCTTTAGCATAGAAGGCTTGGACATGTAAATTTCAAAACAATGAATAAACTGATAAAGGGAAACCTTGTAAGAGGTTTACCTTTAAAACTTTTTGAAATTAATCAAACCTGTTTTGCTTGTCAGAAGGGAAAGCAACACAGAGCTTCTTGTAAGACCAAAATAGTCAGTTCAATCAGCCAACCATTACAAATGTTGCACATGGATTTGTTTGGTCCAACATTTGTAAAGAGTTTAATAAAAAAGATGTATTGCCTAGTAGTCACAGATGATTTTAGTAGGTTTAGTTGGGTTTTCATTATAGCCTCTAAGGATGAAACTAGTGAAATCCTTAAAACATTGATAACAGGCATAGAAAATCTAATAGACCTTAGGGTAAAAGTGATTAGATGTGATAATAGGACTGAATTCAAGAATATGGTCATGAATCAGTTCTGTGAAATGAAGGGTATTAAGAGGGAATTTAGTGTTGCTAGGACTCCACAACAAAATGGAGTAGCAGAAAGGAAAAATAGGACACTAATAGAGGCTGTTAGAACTATGCTAGCTGATTTAAAATTGCCAACAACTTTCTGGGCTGAAGCAGTTAATACTGCTTGTTATGTCCAAAATAGGGTGTTAGTTATCAAGCCTCAAAACAAGACCCCTTATGAACTTTTTCTAGGTAGAAAACCTGCCTTAAGCTTTATGAGACCATTTGGGTGTCCTGTTACAATCCTTAATACCATAGATCACCTAGGTAAATTTGATGGAAAGGCTGATGAAGGGTTCTTTGTAGGATACTCTACCAATAGCAAAGCATTCAGAGTATTCAACAGTAGAACTAGGATAGTTGAAGAGAACCTGCATGTTCAGTTTAGTGAGAATACACCTAATATTGCAGGAAGTGGACCTAATTGGCTTTTTGATATAGATGCACTAACAAATTCTATGAACTATAAGCCAGTTGTTGCAGGGAATCAATCTAATGGTAATGCAGGTACAAAAGCATGTAATGATGCAGGTAAAGCTAGAATGGAGACAGTACCTGGAAAAGATTACATTCTACTACCAATGTGGCCTGCTGATCCACTATTCTCTCAAGATTCAAAGAGTTCTCCTGATGCTGGATTCAAACCATCAGGGGAGGAGGAAAAGAAGGATGCTGAAGATCCAGGGAATGAAAGTGGAAATCCAACTGAAGGGAAAGATAGTGAGGTTCCAAGTACAGAGGAGCCAAGAATTAATCAAGAGAAGGATGATAATATTAACAACACTAACAATATTAATACTGCTAGTGATGGAAACAACACTAACAATGTTAATGCTGTTAGTTCAACTGTTAATGCTGCTGGCTCAGAAGTTAATGCTGTTGATCCAAAAACAAGCATTAAACTTCCAAATGATCCAAATATGCCTGAATTAGAAGATATTGTTTATTCAGATGATGATGAAGATGTTGGTGCAGAGGCTGACATGAACAATTTAGATGCATTTATGCCTGTCAGTCCTATTCCAACTACAAGAATACACAAAGATCATCCAGTTGACCAAATCATTAGAGACTTGAATTCAGCACCTCAAACAAGAAGAATGACAAAGAATTTGAAAGAACATGGTTTGTTTAGTTCAGTTCAGCAAAGAACAAACCATAAAGACTTTCAAAATTGCTTGTTTGCTTGCTTTTTATCACAAGAAGAACCCAAAAAGGTAATTCATGCATTGAAGGATCCAAGCTGGATAGAAGCTATGCAGGATGAGCTACTGCAATTCAAATTACAAAAGGTTTGGACTCTGGTGGATTTACCAAATGGAAAAAGGGCTATTGGGACTAAATAGGTCTACAGGAACAAGAAGGATAAAAGAGGTATTATGATTAAGAATAAAGCAAGATTGGTTGCTCAAGGGTACACACAAGAAGAAGGGATTGACTATGATGAAGTCTTTGCCCCTGTTGCCAGAATTGAAGCAATTAGGCTATTCTTAGCCTATGCCTCATTTAAAGACTTTGTGGTGTACCAGATGGATGTCAAGAGTGCTTTTCTATATGGTATGATTGAAGAGGAAGTCTATGTTAGTCAACCACCAGGATTTGAAGATCCAGTCTTCCCTGACAGAGTATACAAAGTAGAAAAGGCACTTTATAGACTGCATCAAGCTCCTAGAGCTTGATATGAAACATTGTCAACTTATTTGTTAGACAAGGGGTTTTAGAGAGGAAAGATAGACAAGACTTTGTTTATCAAAAGGGTCAAAAGTGATATTATATTAGTTCAAGTGTATGTGGATGATATCATTTTTGGTTCTACAAAGAAGTCATTATGCACTGAATTTGAGAAGATGATGCATAAGAAGTTTTAAATAAGCTCTATGGGTGAACTCACATTCTTCCTAGTACTACAAGTGAAGCAAAAGGAAGATGGGGTTTTTATAAGTCAAGACAAGTATGTAACTGAGATTTTAAAGAAATTTAGATTTAGTGATGTCAAAACAGCAAGCACATGGAAACCCATAAGCCTTTGCTCAAAGATGAATATGGTAAAGATGTAGATGAACACTTGTATAGATCCATGATTAGATCATTGATGTATCTAACTTCTTCAAGGCTTGATATTATGTTTACAGTATGTGCTTGTGCAAGATTCCAAGTCAATCCTAAAAGTTTACATCTTCATGCTGTGAAAAGGATCTTTAGATACTTAAAAAGTCAACCTAAATTGGGCCTTTGGTATCCTAACGATTCACCTTTTGATTTGGCGGCATATACTGACAGTGACTATGTAGGAGCAAGCTTAGATAGGAAGTCCACAACAGGAGGTTGTCAATTCCTAGGGTGTTGATTGAATTCATGGCAATGCAAGAAGCAGAATGTGGTTGATAATTCAACAACTGAAATTGAGTATATAGCTACTTCCAATTGCTGTGGATAGGTGCTTTGGATTCAAAATCAATTGCTGTATTATGGATATAACTTTATACAGACTAAGATTCATATTGATAATGAGAGTACTATTTGCATAGTGAAGAACCCTGTTTTTCACTCAAAGACAAAGCACATTGAGATTAGGCATCACTTTATCAGAGATTCTTATGAGAAGAATCTTATCCAGATGATCAAGATTCACACAGATCAAAATGTTACAGATTTGCTCACAAAAGCATTTGATGTTAGCAGATTTCAATAAATTGCAAGTATTGGAATGCTTAACCTCTGAAGTATTGATTAAGGGGAGGTTAATTGTGTTAATGTGTAGCGGATTATACACAAATGATGATTGGAATGGAATGCAAAAGATGCTAAGGAAGGAAATTTGAGTTAGTACTGGTAACTTTAAGTTTCTGCTGTTAAGTATAATTAGTACTGCTAGTTATACTTGATACTGCTAAGTAAATACTGTTAGTTATACTTACTACTGCTGGTATAATTAATACTGTGAGAATTGAGAGAATAAGTGAAAATAAAAACAGATAGAGTGAATTGGTAAGAAAAAGAATTGAGAGATATAGTGAGCTAAAATGTTAATTTGATGATGGAAAAGTTGTTTAGAATGGAATTGAAGTTAATGCTGGTGATTCATAGTTAATATTGTTAGGCATAAACTTACTACTGCTGTTGAAAGTTAATGCTGCTAGACATAAACTTACTACTGTTGTTGTAAGTTAATGCTGCTAGGCATAACTTACAACTGTTGGTAAACATTAATGCTGTTGAGGGTAGTTTCATAAATAATTCGATTAAGGGTTTCAATCACTCATTCAATCAATTTCAATCTTTTACATACTCTCTAATCATAAACCCTAACTCAGTTTCATCATTTTTCATCAAAACCCAACATAATGTCGGATCTAATGTTTGCTGATACTCACAGTTTAGTTTTGTTTTTGGAGAAACCTACTGAAAGTGAAGGGTTTGAGGAGATAGTTAATTTTCTAAGTGCGAACCCTATCAAATATGCTTTAACTGTTAATCCTACAGTCTGTTGTTCATGTATTAAATAGTTCTGGGATACTGTCAAAGCAAAAAATTCAATGCACGTCTTTTTCAATCCAATTACAATCTTTATACTACTCCTCTAATCATAGAACCCTAACTCATTTCCATCATGTTTATCATCAAAACCCAACAAAATTTCGATCATACAGTGTTTGTTGATACTCACAGTTTAGTTTATTTGTTTTATTGATAAACCTCCTGAAAGTGAAGGGTATTGAGGAGAGGATAGATAAATTTATCTATAGTGCGAATCCCAAATCAAAATAAAGCTTTTTAACTGTTAGATCCTATACAGTCCTGATATTTTTAGCAATTTATTGTAAACAGTTCTGTCTGTTGATAGGGTACTGTCAAGAGCAAAAATGGGTTAATAGGGAAGTACAAAATCGGCACACCAGCCACTAGTAGACTAGCAAGAACTCTCTCACACTTGAGATAACATCACTGAACACGAGGACGATGTCTCCCATCACACATGCGAACACGCACTTCGGAGGAGACTGTACGGCCTCAGCGAGAACTATAGAGCACATTCAGATCACAACTCAACGGACAGCTCGTTCACATGCGTGAATCAGCGTTGACACCCTTAGCAACATTGAGTCACGCGGCGCACTGACATTCTGTTAGCCACTCAATTCTTACTCACAATTGTCGATACTTCTATGCGTGACTACAGACTCGCTCCAACAAGCCACTACTGTGATGTAGTAGCCATAAACACGCTTTCTCCCAACACTTAAGCTACCATTTAGTCTCTAGATAGCTCTAAACACAGCCTTAAAATTCAGGAATCGTGATATCGCTTCTCGACATATGTGAATAAAGAGTCCTCAAATCTCTCTTTCATATCTTCTGTTCTTCCGTTCTAAATCCAAAACAAAACCCGAGCCACGTGTTATTCGCTCAATTTCGCACATCCAATCGTTCACCCAAGTGTGCGTAAGCTAATCATGAGCACTATGTGACATCCGAGACTTTACTTTCATTCCATATCAGCAAAACACCTAAGTTACGCTCTCTACAATTCCTCTCTAGCTACTCAACAAATATCTACTTCTATCTTCTGCCATCTCTCTTCCACGCTCTCTCATCTCAAAACCCCCACCATCAACCTTCTTATTCTCTCACTAGTCATTCTCACGCTTCCTGATTTGATCGTTGAGTGCTATCTTCCACTACTCTGTGCAACATGTCGTAAGTCAAACAGTTAATGCAGAGATGTCAACAACCACAAACTTTATACGACACAACTCTAAATGTCAAGAGATGTCTAGAGATTATATCATCACAAGCCATTGAGCGAGTGTGATCGAGAGCGTTCCCTCTTCAGCAGAGGCTCGGGAACCTACAGTTTTCTCTATAGTCAATATGTATTTATACAAGTTGGCTATCACCCTTAGCAGGCTGCAAAGATCTGTTCAGTTTGGGACACACAAATAATAATTTCCCATATATTGCTTCTAAGTATACTCAAACTGTTGGTTTGAGAACTAGGCTCAGATCTCAAACAATAAATCAAAATAAGTCGGACTTAACCACCATGGCTGCATTTCTACTAAAACATGAAACGCCCCGCCAAGATACGGAAAATCTCGTTCTTTGAATTATTATATTAGATAACTGGTTCATCACAGCCTCATTCAGAAGAAATATGGCTGTAATCAACCAACCTGGTTGCATTACTAAAATCAATACAAATGCCCCGCCAAGATATAGTTGATACAAATATATTGCATCGCCAACAAACCGATATAAACGGTTGGGCTGCAATTTAAAAATGTGGTCTTTCTATTTTTGCAACATGTGATACTTGACTTTAAGACTAGAAAGGCAAACTTCAATGGGCAAATCATTGTTTATGCTGTTAAACAGGGACACAGAACAAGTCATTCAAAGTATATAACAATATACATGGCAGAACAAGTAATTCAAACTTCACACAAGGTTGGTATCATAAACAGAATAACGTTACCTCATAAAGGCCAATAATTTATACAGTGAAACATACTAAGATCACAACATGACTTAAGCACTAACAAGCAATGTAACAAAACATAACAAGTATCAACATAGGAACCTTAAATCAAGAGTACATAATATCAATGGAGTTTGTCGCAATCGACTTTTTTGTTTGTTTGTGACAAATGCACAAAATAAACAATCATTCAACAACACTAATAATTAGCCAAATACTATTAATCATAAACCCAAAATTTTTACACGATTAAGGACTGATTAATCTAATTAAAACTAAATAAACATATATAACAAGTAATTAATTAGATGAATAACATACCCTTGCTATCGACATCAATAAGGTTTGTTACAGTTGCCTAGATCTGCTCATATTCATCGGAATAAAGGAGATAGGGTTTTGAAAGTAATATAACCAGATATTAGTCGCAGAACCCAACTCATCGGAATATAAGATATTCGGTTATGAACAGAATATAACCACAAGAAATCGTCGCACAAGCCCACTCAAGGAATATGAAGTGTTCAAACCCAAAGAGAAAAAGGAAGAAGAAGAAAATAATAATAATATTATTTAATTGTCCACCTACCGATCGCTCCAAATAATTAAAGTTATACGATGGTCGCTCCATGTATTTTGTATTTAAAATATTAGTCAACTTTGAGTCGCTCTAAGTATTAATACGGGTCGCTCCAACTATAAAAAACATGCCTACAAAAGTACACTTACGTAAAGTGTATTTTAAAAGTACAAATATTACTTTTTTATTAGGTCACTCTAGTCGCTCCGGTCGCTACGAGACATTTGAGGAACACATTTTTTTGGCATAAAGTGCATACACGAAAATATTTGAGGGCAAACGTAGAAATAGCCCAAAAACAAATTAGATAAGATTATGTTGGATCTTATACTGTTTGCTAAAGTATTCACACGTTTTTTAATCAGATATAGGTGGCGTGATATGTGTGACCACAAAAATGAATAATTTAAAGAGACGAATGTACAGTGTACTAGTCAGCATACAATTCACACTAACCATCTATATTTATTTTTGCTATAAAAAACCGAACAATTGGAAAAACATCTGCACATCTTGAAGCTCACTTCTCATCAATTCTATCTTAAAAACATAAGCAATTCAACCATTGTCCATGGCTACTGAAGTCACGACTACAACAACATGTGACAAGTCATTCTCTGTAGACTATATGCTACTAAGCCCGAAAGACGTCGGATTATTCATAAAGCTTTTGTTCTCCAAAAATATTGGAAACAGAAAGTTCATTGATTGTCCTGACGGGACAGTCGAAGAAAGCTTCTCACAACGCTTTGTTATCTTCATATCGACAGTGGCTCAAAAGGTTCTTCACTTAGTTGACAAACCATTGGGTTGGGTTGGTTCAGCCATCGAATTCATGCCCAACTTTATGGATGCCAATGGAGGATTTTTCAAGCTTCTGGGAAATGTCGTAACAGGTTTTATTCTATCTTCCTTCTTTATTTATTCAACCATTTTTTTTAACAACGATTTGATTAAAACTAGCAAGTTACGTGTTTCATTTTTTTTTATCATAGAAAGAAAAATTCATGCGTACTAAAAATTTCTTGACTTTTCAGTTGCATGACTTTCATCCACATACTGGTACTTTATTCTACTAATCGGTAATACATTGTACGTGTACGTAATCATCATATCTAGATCAACCGGAGCTAGGAAATTATGGCAGAAGAGGCAAAATTTGTTGTTGTAAAAAACTTACCCTCCAATTAATTTTGTTATGTGGCAAATATGCTTATTCTAAAAAAAAAACACTTATTTTTTTCCATGTGAAATTAGGTTTCCAGTGTAGCAAGATGTCTACTTTTATTTGGTCTTATATGGTGTGTTAAGATATCATTTTTGATTTGATTAGATCCTGGAGTGTAGCAAGAGTCTAGCATTATGGTGTGTTAAGTACTTTACAATTTTTCCATTGATTTGATTCGATATCCTGGAGTTTATATCACTTATGAATTTTGATATTTTTGTGATTAGTTAATGGTAACCCAGAATTATTTGTGTGCAAATATAATGGCAGCTTACATCAAGTTCAAATTATTGTGGATTTGTGTTAGTACACCAACACTACCAGCAAATTAATATTATATCCAGCTAGTAGCCTAGTAGTATGATACAGTAATTGTTAATCATTCATGTCAAACCCTTCGAAAGGCTTGTGTTATACGTATCCCCAGAACACCATTTGTATCCCCTCTGTTTTTCCGGGTTTTTTCGTCTTTTTTTTTTTATAATTTTGCTTATATTATAAAACTGTGAAACTGAAAGCGCGGAATAAAAAATATAAAGTTTAACGAGTCAAAAGTATGAAACTGTCAAAAAATACGGAACATAACCTGATATAAAACTGCGTTGTACTGTAAAAGGAGGGTACAAAAGGAATTTTTTGTACCTTTTTGGTAGTATTCGGTGGGCCAGGGGTACCAATAGTAGCACCCAATTCGAAATGGCTAATGTTATTGGTACCCCTAAAAAACCATATGTACCTCTTATGTTTTTTGCGTTTTTTAATTTTTTTAATTTTTTAAATTTTTTTATAATTTTGGTTATATTATAAAAATGTGAAACAAAAAATGCGGAACGTTAAATATAAAGTTTAGCAAGTCAAAAGTATTAAATTGACAAAAAATAAGGAACAAAAACTGATAAAAAACTGTGTTACACAATAAACTGAGAAAAAAATACGTTGAAAATTGTGAAAAGTATAAAACATTTGTAATTTTCGGTGGGCTAAAGGGGGTACCAATAGTAGCACCCATTCGAAATAGTAATTTTGACTAATAAAAACAAACATGATGATTTGTGTCTACATTTATTAGCATCGAGCGGTCTAAAACGATTGCGACAGGATGATTTAATTTTGGGATAATTCCAAAAGCGGCTTAAAATTCAAACCCAAAATGTAACTTTAAATTCAGGAACATCTTTTTCTAAAACTCACTCCGGGCAACTTAGCTACTGGGCAACTCGCGTGCAGAATTTGACACGTGGCAAAAAAGTACACATTTTTAGAGCAACTTGGTGTACTTTTTGGGGCATGTACTTTTAGAGCAACTGTTGTACTTTTGAGTCAGTTTTGAAAAAAGATGTTAATGAGCTTAGGTCATGCATTTTGAGTTTGAATTTTAGGCCACTTTTGAAATTATCCCTTTAATTTTTTCTATTCAAAAGATTAGTTTTTTCCAAAAAGACATTTTGAGAAATGACATATCCGGCAAAAACACGGTAGCAGATAAAAATTAGCGATTGAAACCTCTGAAGCACCGAAACGCCTAAAAGGCTGCCGTTCCCGTTTGGAAACGCGGTGGGGACGGATACGCCCCTGAAACGCCCCCGAAACGTTTCCTTGCCGTTTCCCAAATGTTCGAAACGTTTCCTTGCCGTTTCCTAGCCGTTTCTGGATTTCCAAGAAGTTTCCAAGCCGTTTCTTTTGGGTTTTAATGGGCTTTTTTATTCCAAAAGGCTGAACCAGGGGCGGAGCTGGTTTATTTGTGGTGAAGAAAGATTACCAGTTGTGTGAAGAAGAAGAAGAAAGAAGAAATAGATAAAGTACATTAAATAATATTAAATAAAAAGAAGTTTGCCACATTTTTGTTATTTGTAGTGCAAGACC
>BQNB010174179.1:2865-13286 GCA_026074375.1 Tanacetum coccineum
AGTGTTGTGAAACGAATTCACTTAGCGGGTAGAGAATTGCGGGGAGAGTTAGGTAAAAAAAAATTATCACCGCTGCTATGCGCGGGCATCCAACTATTATATAACATGTGCTGCCAGGTTTGTGAAAAGAAGTATTCAGTTAAAATCTGCCATCCTAACAAAATGATGTTTATTCTTTAACTGAAACATACAAATATACGAGCCAGTCTCAATAATATGCCACTATATATGTTCTTCTAACCCTTTATTAAACAATGTTTTATACTCCGCATATAACTACTCACTTCTAACATAACTTGCATCAATATAAGCCTAAATGCCTAATAATAATTATAAAAAACCTATAATGTACCCTGCACTGAATTCAATTATGCAAGGCACATGGCAGGGTCATATTCGATTAAGAGATAAGAAATGGTTGGTTATTATTTAGTGGGGTGTGAAATAAAGAATCATTGGCTCGTGGGTTCCTTGTTACAACTTTAAGAAGAAAACATAGCTGTCAATGTTTATCATCATATCGGTGACAAAAAGTCATATTCCAACTAATGCAATTTTAAACGTTGGCGAATTCATTTTGTAAAATACAAAAAAGACATACCTACTCCCAATTATTGTGCTTGTTTTTTAGTGCAAGTAGAGATTATATATGAGAGGTGATTTGTACATCATGTTTTTATATTATACACCATTAAATGACATCGATAATGCACACAGTACAACACCAGTGATGCATAATTAGTGGTGTATGGCTAAAAAACATGGTGCACAAATCATCTCCCATTTTATATTGCAAGCCAAAAATAAAGGGAAGTGATTTGTGCACCACTTTTTTTTAACCATACACCACTAATCGTGCATACCGATGTTGTACTGTGTGCATTACCGATGTTATTTAATGATGTATGGCTAAAAAAATAATGCACAAATCACTTCCCAAAAATAAAATAGATATGAAAGACATGATGATATAACTACTCCCAATTATTGTGCTTGTTTTTCGGTGCAAGTAGAGAATTTATATTGCAGGTAAGGCTGAGCACAGACCTAAGACCAAGACCGGACCGAGGACCGGATTGGTCCAAAAATCCGGACCGAGGACCGGATTGGTCCAAAAATCCGGACCGAGGACCGGACTGAAATGGTACGGTCCGGTCCGGGTCGGTTCTCAGTCCGGGTCGGTCCTCGGTTTTGGTTCGGTCTTATAAGGCATAATCATCGGGTTTTTTGGCAAGACCGACCGGACCGAAGACCGAATTGGTCCAAAACACCGGACCGAGGACGGTCCGGTTTTCCAGTCCGGTCGAACGGTCCATATGCCCACCCCTAATTGCAGGCCAAAAATAAAATACAAGTCAATAAAGACTTCGTGTATAATTGAGCTATGCTACATTCACAAAAAAAATTAAAAAAAACATCCCGAAAAATGAAGTTTCATATTTTGATTAGGTTAATCAAAGAGAAGAGAAAGAAATTGTTTGAAAAGCCATCAATCAAAACACGACACTTCATTTTGTGGATATTTCTTTGTGGTTTTTTTTGATGTAATTCATGAAACAAAACCCATAGTTCCCATGATTTGTAGCACGATATGATAGTTAGTGAAACGAATATAATTTCAAGCATATAGAAAACTTGCTTTACAATCATCCAACGAAAAAAACCAAACTTTTTATTTTATAAAGAAAACTAGGAGTTTATAAAAAAAAAACAATCAGTAAATCACAGGTCGAGATTGATTAGGATTCCAAACACCTCCTTCCTTGAGATATTGCATGTACCTTGCAAACTCTGGCTTAGCCGTAGCCTTCTTCCTTCTTCCTCCCTTCCCGAAAATCGCAAAGATGGGATGAAACATGCTCACCTTCTTCGCTTGCTTCTCTATCACGTTTCCTGATCTAGCTGGAGTACTTCTCGCTTCAGTCTCGTACGTCACTGGCAAATCACCAAAGAACTTTAAAGGCAACGTTTTCGATCTGATCATCTTAGCTTCTAACGATTGATTATCGATTGGGGCTTCATCGATAACTAAGGGCTGATATCCCCTAGGGCTTCTTGTGGCCATATTTTTATACATGGTTCCTAAGTGTGCAAAATGTATCAATGTGTGTGTGTTTGTGTCTTTGTTGTTTAAGTGAAGTGAAAAAGTGGAGTATAAATGTTTTATAGGCATATAACAATTGATTGATGGTTGATGGAGGTTATTTTAACCTCATTCGTACTTTTATAACATGGTCTAAAATGGTTGACGATGCAAGGATAACAAACAAGGCTTATGTTATATGTACCCTTTCAAACACCATTTGTATCCCTCCTGGTTTTTTGTGTTTTTTTTGTGGTATTTTTATTTTTTATTTTTATAATTTTGTATATGTTATAAAACTGTGACACGGAGAAAACGGAACGAAAAATATAACGTTTAACAGGTCAAAAGTATGAAACTGTCTAAAATTACGGAACATAAACTGATAAAAAAACTGCGTTGCACTGTAAAAAAAGAGGTACAAAAGAAATCTTATTTACCTTTTGACACTATTGAGTGGGTCAGGAGGATACCAACAGGGGTACCCAACAAACAATAGTATATGCATTGTTTAGTGGAAGGATTAGAATCCTCTAAAGTTGAGTCAAACATGATACATCATGTTCACCAATCACAAATTAGTTAATTGTATAAAACTTTTTCTTTTAATAAAAATCATGGGCCCATTTATTTATTTTCACTCACAATAAACTTAACATGATCAATTATGTTTGACCATAACTTTAGAGAATCCTTTTCCTTAGTGGAAAGCCGTGTTAGGTTGATTAGACATTAGAGCATATCCAATTGGTTGGTTTTTAAAAGACTTTTTATTATTTAGAAAAGCTATTAGTATGATTTTTATTATTAGAGTAAAGACTTTCTTAATAGACTTTCTTAATGACTTTTTAAAAAAGACTTGTAAACTAGCAAGTGTTTGACAAGAAAAAGTGAAAAGCTATTGTACTAAATGGACAAAGCATTAATTGTGAAACAAAATATATAATTAAAAATTTATGCATTAAATGTATCAAGTACAAAGTGTAAATGCAAAAAGTTATTCGTAATTTTTGGCATTGTAGATGCTCTTATAATAACTGTTTTAGTATAACAAATACGGAGTACAAAACAACTCAAGTATAAAGATATGGGCTACGTTTAAACATATCTTTCTCATGGCTACGTTTAAAACACAAAAATATGTAACTGATGATAAATAATGACAATTAAAAGATGTTAAATGCAATAAGTACGTAAATAATTATCATTAAAAATACAAGCACTAAATAATTTAAGCATAGTCTTTAAGATTACATTTAATAATTTTCTAAAAATAAAACTAACATTGTCATGTGCTCAATAGTGTCATTTATGTGATCTCTCTTCACCTAAGAGTGCTGGGTATGATAACATCTAACCTGGCGTTGAGCCTACGTGGCTCCGGCGCGGTTGGTGTTTCCACACCGCCCTTTCGCGTTGGCCAACGGCGTTGGTCTCCGTGTGAATGCATCAACGCGCGTTGGTTGGTTTTTAAAAAAAATCAAAATCACCCCTAACGTTAAAAACCGGCTAGTTTTTAAATAATTAAAAAAAAAAATGAAAAAATTTCAATACCAACTATATTATATATATTTTATATAGATAATATATATAAAATACCCACCCTATATATATTATACCCCAACTTAATTATTTTACACACACAAAACACAAACACTCTCTACACAAACACTATCTACACAAAATGAATCCTTATTTCGCAATGAATCCAAATGACGACGATGAAGAATGACAACCAAACTCTTTCGACATCGATGACGAATCCGACGTTTACTTTCTTCAACAAGCGTACGAGTATCACGAACGTTTAGTAGAAGAAGAAAATTGTCCCATCCTTACACGTAACCCGATCCATCGTGATCGAGAGGGGGCCGAAGAACGTTTGATGGGCGACTATTTTGATGATCATTATAAGTATCCTTTATATTATTTTCGAAGAAGATACCGTATGAGCCGAAAACTATTTTTAAAAATTGTCAAAGGCATTAGCACTTATACGGCCGATCCTATTCCAAAGCACTTTAAATTCTTTAAAGTCCGACCCGATGCTACGGGTTGAATGAGTCTTAGTGCTATTATGAAATGTACAGCGGCGATACGTCAATTGGAATACGGCAACACACCCGATGCATTTGATGAATATTTGCAAATGATGAGCGTACTGCACGTGATTGTCTATTACATTTAATAAGTGTATTACTGATTTGTACATGTCCAAGTATTTAAGAAATCCAACGTTGGAAGATGTTGAAAAAATATATGATCAACATGTTACGCGTCATGGTTTTTCGGAAATGCTTGGAAGCATTGATTGTATGCACTAGGAATGAAGAAATTGTCCAGTATCATGGCAGGGACAATACGGTACTGGGGATAAAAAATACCTAATTATAATGTTTGAAGTTGTTGCTTCGCATGATTTGTGTTCTCCAAGGACGTTGGAGAATACTACAACAACTGGCATGTCAATACCATGTCAACAGCATACGGAGAATCATGTATTCTTGCATCATATTGCATAACATGATTTTAAAAGACTAAAAAATAATGGTTACTAACTGGAACGAAATGTATGTTAATCCGTCAAGAAATATGCAACGAACATGGGTTGAAAGATGTGAAACGCAACGTCAAAAGTAAAAGAATTATGGGACCGAGAAACGCATATTAGTCTTCAACAAAACCTTATGGGGTATATTTGGCATGAAGTTCAAAAGTGGTTTGTGATTATACCTATAGATTAATTGATTATTACATCATAATCGTCATTTTTGACTGAAAAATCATATGATTATATCTACAGATTAAAATTATTAGAGCTCTAGGTACCATAACACCATTAACACCAACACATCAGCACCACATCAACTTTAACACCATTAATGTAATTTCAAGTCGGATATTATTAGAGTTTAAGCAACTTTTTCGATTCACTTATGTGTTATCAATTGATGTTAATAATCAAGTACTGCCCTAAGCTTCAACATTACAAAGTTAAGGAAACTCTATTTGCTCATTCATACCCATGTAGATAGGAAAAAAAAATACTGTTACAACAATCTATATGCTTATGCACAACACTCCGCAGCAAAAAAAAAATTTAAAATAATATGTCAGAAGGTAAAAGTTCAATTTATTGCAACCGTCTTTTTAACCAAACCCACAAATATGAACTTATATCATACTTCGTAGAAGTCAAAGTCTGATTTTTCAAAAAACAAATCCCGGTGCATCGCACGGGCTCGAACGCCTCGTTTATAACAGAAATCATGTCTTTTAAATTGGAGTTGAATTTATTTATACTATATAACAATTAACGGGGGTCGTTAGGCCCCTAATGGTCGTTAAGCGCTCCAAGACAAAAAAAATAAAAATAAACAAAATCAATCAATAGTAAATTTAGTGTATATGAACAATACAATTAACAGTAGTAACGACCGTTACTTGACGGTCGTTAGGTAAAGACCGTTAGTTTTTTATTTTTTTTAGCTTTAATATTAAAAAAAATTAGTTCAACACAGATTTTACGTAATTGATCATTCAAGTTCGTGAATTATCTTTGGGGTTATCAAGTTACGAGAATAGTCCCTGAAGTTATCCGTCGATTGCAAAGTTCGTCCTTAACGTAAAAGCTCGCAATAATCGTAAAACCACAGAGTACGCAAACACCCCACAACGAAGCGCGCGTTCGCAAATCTCGTTTTTAACAAAAATCAGGGAGAAACGTGCACCGTTGAATCCTAGCAAGATGGACCACACACACTTGGAAATCATTCGTCAGATTTTAAATACTTTAATGACTCGTTTCATTTAAAAATTGGACCATGCATGATTCCAGTAAATAGAAGAAAAACAAAAGATTATTTGGAAATTATTTGTGGGCTGCTGATTGAAACTTTATTACGGAGGACGAATTAGATGATAACTCAATAACTCAATAACTCAATTGTCGGTGGCTTTTAGATTTTCTCTCATGACCTCTATATTTTATATAATAAAAGAATTATCATTTCAGAGTTTTCTATCATATTAAATCTTATATGAAAATAAATTGGACCAATCAGAATACTTGATTTTGCCACGTAGATAAAATCGTGCGATCTGATTAGTCAATAAAAAGTCAAAACTGAATCAATTTGGTCAAAATTGAAAAAAAATTAGTGGAGAAATTTGATGGAGAAAAAAAACACATAAAAATATATGTGTCAAATTTGTGAAAAAAAAAACTTAAAAAAATGAGAGATAATTAATAAAACTTTAGTAGTTTAATTTTAAATAAATTATATGAAGTTAAAAGTGTAAATTTATAAATTTACAAATTTTATTATAACTTTAAAAAATAAACAAATAACCCTTTAAACTTTAAACCTCTAGACTTTATATTTTAAAATACAACAAACGTAAACAATTTCTTACTTCAAAACAAAGATTTAACATTATCTAATCACATCTCAAATCTACCCGAAGAGTTTTTGGTAGATTTTTCATTGTCGGCCTGAAATCATGTTGTACAACCAAAACACATCGAAAGTTCACTTGACCGGACTCCGGGCTACCTAAAAGGGTTGTTTCGCTGGGATTAGTTGGCTACAATGTCGAGTCAAAAAACAGGTAAATCAAAAGAAACAAAATTAGTAATCATCCCCAAATTCATATACTGCGTAATATATAAAAGATTTAATGAATCTATTATCTTCATATATTTCGATAATATTCTATAATATAACTTATAAAATAGAAAAAATATATATATGCAGTTTAGAAAAACATAATGTTTAAGCCCCGTGCGTGCACGGACATTAAAACTAGTATAACATATCATAATAAATTTAGGGTCGATATCGGCTTATAATAACAGCCTCACAAAATCGAATCTATTCAATACCTCCTTTATCTACCTCCGTGAGTCCTTGTAGCCTTACAAGCTTTCCCAAAAAGTTCTTGTATGATTTTAGAGGTTTGGATTATCAATCACGAATAAGTTACAGAAAAATTGTCTAACACTTCGATTATTGATTATTTCTATTTTGCGGCTTTTATATAACCCGATAAAGATTCAGTAATTTTTTTCAAGAAAGTCTATCAATAGAAAGGTCTCTTGTTCGATTAAAATAAGCCTAGTTTTACAACACTTTTAGGCCTTAAATACATTAAGGGGGCGCTTGCGCTTGGTTGAAATAAAGCAATGAGAAAAGGAATAGTAATGGTAATGCAAATAAATGCAATGATTATTCTTTTACCTTTGATGTTGCTTGATTGAAATATTGAGGTTTAAACATATATTTCATTTATGTGATACTATATTTTGACCTTTTAAGTTATATCTTTTAAACAAAGAACTATCTAATGAAAATTAACATAACACTGTCGTGTTGTATTAAGCAACAAGAATAAAGATCGATCAAAAACACATTAGTATCTAACAAATAAAAATGACGATGGATGAACACCATTACCATTAACACCAAATTAATAAACATCAAACTGGTAACACTACTAGTTATTAAAATTATGGGAACCAATTACCAATACAAGGCCCGTGGTTATAAACAAGCAAAAAAAGAAAATTAATAAATTTATGGTGGCTTTGTCCAACAAGATAGATAAACAGATACCAAATACCTAATATATAGTAATAAGAGAAGACATGCGTAAAAAAGATATGTTAAGGGCAGTTAGGGTAAAAAAAGGTTGTTACATTTGTATACACTTCAAATTGGTGGGGAATGAAGTATTACTCATTATGGGTAATAAATGATTGCATTATATCTAACTAACTATCATTTTTTATTATATTTTCTATTCCTTAAGCTCTAAAGCCTCCAACCAAGCAACTTAAAACTTGAAATTTAAATATACAAATAAACAAACATATAATACAATCAATTTAAAAAGTAGGTTAACAAGTGATTAATGCACAAATACATTAAATTAACACATATAATTAGTACTTATCTTAAACACCCCTTACTCAAAAGTAAAATAATTTTTTCATATTATACAATTTAAACAAGATACAACATGTACAATACATCTTTATCAATATAAAGATTGAGTACATAGTATTGAACAAGCAAAATTATCCGCGCGTTGCTGCGGGCGTTAACTTTTCGCGCATTTTTGTGAGGAATTAAAAAAAAAATTTATTTTGTGCGGGTTTATTTTTTTGGTCTCATGTTTAATAGTGCAGGTTTATTTTTTCTCGCGCATTGATGCGGGGCGTTAATTTTTCGCGCGTTGTTGTGAGTCATTAGTTCTTCTTTTTTTTTTAAATTTTGTGCGAGTTTATTTTGTCGGTCTCATATTTAATAGTGCGGGTTCACTTTTTCAGTATTATGTTTAGTATTTTGTATTTTTTTCTTATATGAGTTTATGTCATACGCGTTGTTGCGGGGCGTTAAAATTTAATTTATTATAATATTTTTTTTATTGCGAATTTATTTTTTTGGTCTCATGGTGTAAAATGACACTGTTTAATGCAATTCGAAAATGTTACCGCAGATATTTTTTTATTTGAATGAGTCGGTATTTTTGTAACATTTTCCCCCCCTATTTTATGCCAACAATTTAAAAAAAAAAATCAATAAAACCAATTGGGCCAGCCCAGTTTTTTTGGCTAGTTTTATTTGGCTTTTGGGCTTAATGAAGCCACCTGCTGGCAGCCCACTAAAGCCACAAATAGGCTATGGAAACGACATCGTTTCCCACCAATTATAGTATATATATATATATATATATATATATATATATATATATATAATAAATACTACTACAGTATTTATGACTCAATGACATTAAACCCGATAAACACCTAAGCCTCTTTATTTCCCCTCATCTTATTTAAATTATCTTAAATTTGCATTAAATATTTTATCATTAAATTTAGTCTTTTCACGTAACCGCACAATTTAAGGTTAATTAAGAAAAATGACTATATATATAACTTCCTCATTGCATCCAAAATGCATGTATATTCAGCCCCTTTGGATGTCATTTAACAGGGTGTAGGGTGCAACAAAGAACTTTCTCTAGATTCTTGAATTTGCTAGCATCAACAAAAGGTAATGTATTTTCCTATAGGTTACATGTATTACTACGATCTTTAACACATGAAATGAAAGTAATATTATATATGGTATTCGGCAGTTGGTTTTTCTTTTCAGGCTACTCTCTGCCTCTCAGTGTATACATCAACACTTATCGTCAATGATGACGAAGAAGAAATAGTCATGCTTAGAAAATTATAATTGAGAGTCAAGGCCATCAAATAAAATAATTTTATATATAGAAAATACTTGAAATCTAATAAGGTCAAAGTTCATTCTTTATAGCTATGTAAACGTGATGTAATTAAGAGATCTCACATGCTATGCAGGTTGATGCAAACGACAATATCTTTTGCAATGTGAACAAGACACGAGAAACGATGTACGAGTGAGTTATGATTTCATTTCTATTATATTAATCCTTTTAGTATATGGTTGCCATACAAGAATCAAACAAAAAAAAGATATTGTTCTTCGGTTTATAGTAGGAAGTAATCAAAGTAATATATGGTCTGTTTTGGTGTTTGCTTTTCGTAGCAGAAAGTAACCAACAAAGAATTGCAATTTTGTTATGAAGCATTAAAGAACCAAGAAAAAGGGAAAGAAGTGTGTGTTTGTTTGTTCACGGGTTTTTCTCAAAAAAAATGGATTATGGGTGTGTTTGGATAAGGGCTTACAGGGGTTTATTGGGGCTTGGGCTTTTAAAATAAGCCGGCTTATAAAATAAGCCCCGTTTATCACGCGGGCTTATGAAGTCATAAACCTTTATAAGCCCCGGCCCCATAAAAGGGGCTAAAAACTTTAGCCCGGGGATTATAAACCAAAATTACTTATATACCCCTAAAAATATCTAACATACACCACAAATTTATTTAATTATGTCATTTTTAGTAATTTTACAATAATAAGCTTCAGCCCCAGCTCATTTGCTAAACAAATTAAAAAAAATACAAATTTTAATTTCGGCTTATAATATAAGCCCCAGCCCCAGCCCCGACACAAGCCCCAGCCCCAGCTCCAGCCCATTACGCCAAACATACCCTATGCGATTGTGATTGTTTTTTAGAGGAAGAAAAGTGAGTGGCTGCATAAGATCATGACGAGGGTTTTTAGGGTTGACTTGACTCCCAGTGTGCCACCAGATACTTATTTTGGTAATTTTAAAAGGACCTTGGCTTTGCATTTTGGGTTCTATATTTCTAAGAATGGAACTAAAATAATGCATGATTGCGCTTTAATATAATCGATCAGAAAGTGTGAACATTGGCAACCTAAACTTTGATTATACTTCA
>BQNB010174180.1:5000-13286 GCA_026074375.1 Tanacetum coccineum
GATAATGATTTCTATATCATTTTGGATATCTTTTCTATACTATGTTTTTTTATTTCCTTTTTTTCTTCTTCTATTCTTTTCTTCTTATATTCGTATCTAGTTATCATTGTTTTTATAGAATCTTTTTTGATAGAATCCTTTTCTAAGGAAACCCTTATTTGATTCATCCTCACAAAATAGAAATATTTTGGCATTACCTGACCTGCAATTGGATGGTTTTCATTCGACCTCTAATATCAAGTAAGAAACAAGGAATCGAAGTTCTTTATTCTATATGGATTCAATACACTCTTGATTGCATAAATACTTTTTCTACTTCTTCTTTGTTTATTCTTTGTTTATTATTATTCTCCATCTAAACTAAAATTTTTAGTAGATATGTATATGCAGTGCCAATCCAACACAAGTCCCTTTTTTACTATTCTTTCCATTTCAGTTCTTGTTTTTTTTTTCATCGTATTCCTTTCTTAATGTTTATATTGACAACATTGTATCGAACAAATATAATTCATCGTGATAAGCAGTTCTATTTATTTCCGTCCCATAGGTTTGATTTTTTACCTGTTGATTCAAATGATGGGTTCGTTGGATTTGATACCCGGATTTTTGATTGAAAAAGTGTATAACATAGAAATAGGGGATGGTCCACATTTTTTACATGTCTTTTTTTATTTTGATCGGGAATTTTTTTTTTCATCTAATTTAGTCATTTTTATGTTCCAAATAGATTAGAATTTTTTTTTCTATTTTTGATTTCGTAGATTAAATTAATGCTTTGATTTAAGAATTTTTTTTTATTCTGATTGTATCTACATACCCCTTTTTCTATTTGGGTTGCTAACTCAACGGTAGAGTACTCGGCTTTTAAGTGCGGCTAGGATCTTTTACACATTTAGATGAAGCGAGGGATTCGTCCATACCATCGGTAAAGTTTGGAAGACCACGACTGATCCTGAAAGGGAATGAATGGAAAAAATAGCATGTCGTATCAATTAAGAGTTTTGAGAATATTTTATTCTTTCCGGCTCGGTACAAAGCCTTCTTTAATTTATTGAAAGGTAGGAAACCAAAGTCAATTTCAAGTTGGGTCGAATTAATAAATGGATAGGGCCTCAAAGCTTCAATTCATTTCATTTTTTTTAGGGAAAGAAAAAGCAACGAGCTTCCGTTCTTAATTTGAACGATTACCCGATCTAATTAGACGTTAAAAAAATATTAGTGCCCAATACGGGAAGGCTTTCTCCCAGGAATTTATTCTTTATTTTTTAATGAATCCTAAATATTATCATTCTCCATTTCATAATGGAAACGTATGTGTATAAGAAACAGTATATTGATAAAAAATTTCCAAAATCAAAAGAGCGATTAGGTTGAAAAAAGTAAAGGATTTCTAATCATCTTGTTATCCTATAATGAAAACGAACATAAATACTTCAATTTAAATGGAAAAAGAGAGGATAGAGAATCCGTTGATAAGTTTATCTGGATCCGAGGTATCTATTTGGTTTGTACTATAATACCTTGTTTTGACTGTATCGCACTATGTATCATTTATAACCCCAAAAATCCTCTACCTTTCATTTAAATAGAATTTCAAATGGAGAAATTCAAAAGCTATTTAGGGCTAGATAGATCTCAACAACACTCTTTCTTATATCCACTTATCTTTCAGGAGTATATTTATGTACTTGCTCATGATCATGGTTTAAATAGATCTATTTTGTTGGAAAATGTAGGTTATGACAATAAATTCAGCTTACTAATTGTGAAACGTTTAATCATTCGAATGTATCAACAGAATCATTTTATTCTTTCTGTTAATGATTCTAAACAATTGGGGCACAACAATATTTTTTATTCGCAAGTAATGTCAGAGGTTTCTTCAATCATTCTGGAAATTCCATTGTCTCTGCGATTAATATCTTCCCTAGAAAAGAAAGGGGTAGTTAAATTCGATAATTTACGATCAATTCATTCAATATTTTCTTTTTTAGAGGACAATTTTTCACATTTAAATTATGTATTAGATATACTAATACCTTACCCAGCCCATCTGGAAATCTTGGTTCAGGCTCTTCGCTATTGGATAAAAGATGCTTCCTCTTTGCATTTATTAAGATTCTTTCTCCATGAGTGTCATAATTGGGATAGTCTTATTACTTCAAATTCAAAGAAAGTTAGTTCTTCTTTTTCAAAAAGAAAAAACAGATTATTCTTCTTCCTATATACTTTTCATGTAGGTGAATATGAATCTGGCTTCCTCTTTCTCCGTAACCAGTCTTCTCACTTACGATCAACATCTTCTGGAGCCCTTATTGAACGAATCAATTTCTATGGAAAAATAGAGCATCTTGCAGAAGTCTTTGTCAGGTCTTTTCAAGCAAATTTATGGTTGTTCAAAGATCCTTTCATGCATTATGTTAGATATCAAGGAAAATCAATTCTTGCTTCAAAAGGGACGTTTCTTTTGATGAATAAATGGAAATATTACTTTGTCAATTTCTGGAAATCTTATTTTTACCTGTGGCCTCAACCAGGAAGGATTTATATAAACAAATTATCCAATCATTCCCTTGACTTTCTGGGTTATCGTTCAAGTGTGCGGCTAAATCCTTCAATGGTACGCAGTCAAATGCTAGAAAATGCATTTCTAATCGATAATGCTATTAAGAAGTTTGATACTCTTGTTCCAATTATGCCTCTGATTGGATCACTGGCTAAATCGAAATTTTGTAACGCATTGGGGCATCCTATTGGCAAGGCGATTTGGACCGATTTATCAGATTCTGATATTATTGAGCGCTTTGGGCGTATATACAGAAATCTTTCTCATTATCATAGTGGATCTTCAAAAAAAAAGAGTTTGTATCGAGTAAAGTATATTAATAGCTCTACTCTGATGATGATTCACTAAGTGCATAGATAAATTAGACCGAAGACCTTGACAGAATTGATAAGGTAACTAGTCATATCACAATTCATCTTGAATATTTCTCACAAGCAGATAATCCAGCATAATATCAATTGTCTTGATCACACGTCTACTGCAACTGTAGTCCAAATAGAGAGGACACATGTTCAGGTCGCGATTCAAGTTATCATCTTCCGTGCTCTCTCTATTATGCATGTTTAATCCCATTCGAATTTTCCAAGAATCATACAGGTCTCTTGGTCCAACTAAATGTAGGACGATTGTTAAGCAAATCACAACCGGATAGTAATCATGTACTCAGCGAGAGTAATCTATAGTCCAAGTGATAAATCCATTAGATACCATTTCAAGTGAATAAGATTAAAATGATCGAACAGAGAATGGAGGTTGTTTGTGTTAAAGCGTAGATTTGATTAATAGAGGTTTGAGTCTTACCGAATACATACGGGAACTTAACGAATACTTGCATAAAACCGAGAAATCGAATATTCCAGGTAATATTCATGGGATTTTACAAATTAAAGAACAACTATATAATTCACTTAACAAACATGTATAGTTCTCCTTAGTCAAGCGTATAAATCACCCAAGCAAAGTGTATAAATCACCTTTAGTAATTATGTATAAATCGCCTGAGCAAGTTAACTTGTATAAATCTTCTGAAAAATTGAAGTATAAATCGCCTGAACAAATTGAAGTATAAATCGCCTGAACAAACTGAAGTATAAATCGTCTGTTCAAATTAAAGTATAAATCGCCTGAACACTTGAAGTATAAATCGCCTGTTCAAATTGAAGTATAAATCGCCTGAACACTTGAAGTATAAATCGCCTGTTCAAATTTAAGTATAAATCGCATGTTAAAAAAAAATGGTATAGATCGCTTGACTAAAAAGATGGTATAAATAGCCTGAGGGAATAAGAATGTATAGATCGCCTGTAGAGATGTATAAATCGCCCAATACACTACGAAACTCAAAAATCAAAAATCTTAAAAAGACATACTTTTTGATGTTTTTACCCGATTTTTCTTATACAACTTAACTATCTAAGACTATTAGAACCTTAAAAACACAAACTTTAATGTTTTTTACACGAAAAATTTGAAATCAAGATTCTTGGTACAAACCCCTCTTTTTAACCAAAAAGACTCAAAAAATGATATTTTTTATGGTTTTTAAAAGATTTTATTGTACTTCTAGTCTATACTAAGATAACTAAGCAAGAAAGTTATGAACTTTATGGTTTTTAAACCCTCAAAAAGTGAAACATTTTTAATGGATTCGAACCAAAACACTAGTTAAACGAGTAGATAAAACGCACACAAAACCTACACAAACACCCCATGGCTCTTGATACCAATTGTAGAATATTTTAACACAAGTATGGAATGATTCACTTAGAGTTTTAGAGAGAGAAAGAGATACTTAGAGAGAGAAAGAAAAATGATAATATTAGCTTAAGTGAAATGTGACAAATGAATAACCAACACTCTCTCCAAGCTATGGAGAGGGTACTTATACTCTAGTCTTGGCCGGCCATGGACCCTTAGTGGGCTTATCCATAGGCGTTTGGCCCGGTTAGCTTTATAACTTAACCTTACAACTTACTACGAGCTACGACTAACTATATTGGTAGTGACCGACACTTTTTTGTATTTCTAACATTCTTGCAGCTGAGTAGACAACTCTTGCAGTTCTGACGGTGCTAATCTATACGAGGCTCGTGCTACAGGTGCAACACCAGGGACTAAGTCGATTTGGAATTCAACTTGTCGAGTCGGTGGTAATCCAGGAAAGTCTTCTAGAAAGACTTCTGCAAAGTCCCGTACAATCGACACGTCCTCAAGTCGTTTCTCCTTCGACTTGCCTTCGGTTTCCTTCTTCGTAACTTGTGCCAGAATTTTTTTGGCAACCCTTCTTAATATATTTTTAAGTTTTGGTGCATGATATAATGCTCAACTTCGACTTCTTCTCCTTGCCACTTCTATCACCTCGGACTATCAAAACTTCATCCCCATAGGGAATCCGCACAATCTTCTCATCACAAACGATCACCAAATGATGGTTCGCTAACCAATCCATGCCGATGATGACGTCAAAACTACCAAGTTCTATGGGCATTAGGACTATGTTGAATGGGTGACCTAACAATCCTAATGTGCAGCCTCTAAGCATAGTATTGGTTTCTGCAACTCTTTCGTCTGCTAATTTGACAACATAACTAACGTCTAGCGTAGAGGGGATAACATCGAGTAAAGCACTAAAGGTAGATGACACGAAACTCCTATCGGCACCTGAATCAAATAACATAGAAGCATAGTGATTGTTGAGAAGAATCGTACCCGTGACGACGTTGGAACCAGGGTTAGCTTCTCCTCCTCGTAGCACATATGCCTTCCCTCTAGCTTCATTGGTCTTTTCCCAGCTTTGTTTTCACATGTCTGAGTCTTCAACTTAGGACACTCATTCCTGTAGTTCCCCTGCCTTCCACACTCAAAACAAGTAGGAACCCTCTAATTCACTACTGGTTCTTTCTGAGTAGCCTATGACATCAAATAACGTCTATTTTATAACATCATTTATCCTATGTAATTAACCCATTTTGTATAATTATTGCAAAGAATTGTTACTTAATCGTTTGTATATGAGAATTACAGTATTTACGGAGTACTTGGTGAATATTAGCAAAAGGCGCACATTCTAGAGCTTAAACGAAGATATTTTGAAGATTACTATTCTGACAACCAATACGCCATATCAATCAAGGAAGATACGACGTATCTGTGCCTGCACTCACCAAAGACCACGAAGGACACAAGACCAATACGCCGTATCCAGGAAAGGCAATACGCCGTATCCAACACCTTGGATACGCCGTATCAACACCGACTCCAGACCCTATAAATACAAAACTCAAAAACGAGTTTTAAGTGTGCAAAATCATATTCTCGATACCTAAACCACCAAAGTCAATTTTCAGATGAGAAAAAGAGCAGAAGAGGTCTCGCAACGCATTCCAATCCATAGGAGACAACGTGTAATTTCTTATACTTTTGTAATCGTTAAGTTTTTGGTATCATTCGTTAACTCGGTTAGTTTACCTTGGCTAAGCCATTACTCTTGTATTAATTATGATGTTTGAAGGCTAATACCGTCAGGTATTAGCCATTATGATGATGATCTGAATGTTTGGTTTTTTTTATATCTCGATTTCTTAATTTATCATTGTATGCTTGTTTATGTTTATCAATTTATACTTGTTTATGTGCTTTTGTATGTGACCTATCATTTAACTGGATCTAGTGATACGGACCAAGTAATCTAGATGCCGGGATAGCTCTCCATATAGTAATTTATACATCTAGAATCATAGGATCACAAATATTGTCCTGCTAAATTCGTGCTAAGGATACGCTTCTGGCTTAACTAGTTAACGAAAATTGCCTTTGGTTTATTGAACAAGTTGACTAGCAGGTGAACCTAGATAATTCAACAAATAACGTTCTGATTCCATTGGATAGTTGGACAAGTGGACTACTAGAGTATAAATTGCCATTAAGCAGTAAGTGGGTAAAGTCTCTATGAGCTAGGGTTTAACAAGATCACCATTGCTTTAATCCCTAAGATAGATTATAATTAGCAAATAAGGATGCTTTATGCGGATGCTTTAATTGTGACAGAATTAATGTGTCTAGGTCTTAGGATGAAGTCCCGCCTAAGTCTAAGAATGATATGTCACCTCGAGATAAGTAATCATTGCACTGAATAAACAAACCAAACTTCTAATCGGATTAATGATGGCTAATACAGTTTTCTATCATAAGGCTTGACTGCTTTTTTATCTTCTGTTAATTTGCTTGCATGGGTTATTGATTGTAATCACCACCAAACTTGTGCCAGTCTCTCAGGCTGAAACCCCCCCTCCTTTACATGTTAGAATTAGGATTAGAACTAACATAGGATTAGCATAGGTTTGACTTAGATTAGAATTAACTTAGATTAGTAAACCAAAATATTAATAAATTGAGAGATTTAACCTCGCTTCAAGTGTTTGACACCCTACTTACCATGAATCTACCACCGACCGGGTACACTGCCCGTTAAAGTGTTGTTTTTGGTTAAATATAAATTTAAAACTTGAATCATAAAAATATACACCACATAATGACACATCAAGTTTTTGGTGCCGTTTTCGGGGAGTGAAGTTGTTTAATTCTTGTTTATTAGTGTTTTAGTTTAGTTTAGATTAATTTGTATATTTACGTGTTTGTTTTTGTGTGTTTGATTTTCTGCATTGTATATATTTGCATATTGTGTGTTTGTGTGTTTTTCTGCATTATTCAAAGTACGCTGTAAATTTTTTTAAACCAATACGGCGTATCCATACATTTGGATATGGTGTATAAATTTTCGTAACCAATACAGTGTATTCTGTTCATAAAGTCCATATGACGTATTCAGGATAATTGAATACGGCTTATAGGCTATCTGATACATTAACAGACTCTTAATTTTCATATTTTGTTTACATGCTTTATCATATACCTTCTTTCGAAGCATATACTACTGATTGTTTGTCCTCTGTTTTAGGTAGTGCATTACAAGGAGTTCGAAGAACTCATTCAACCTTTCAATGACCCAGAACGAGTATCATAATTGGTTAGGAAGCTTCTCAAGACAACTAGTCTTGATTGTTCGAGTTTTCTAGGGACTCGACCTCATTACTGATCCCGAGAATCAGTTTGGAAGAAGTGATTACAAGAAACAATGACGGAGCTTACTTTGGAAGAGTCTTTAAGCATGTTCATGGCCAAGATTGCAAAAAGGCACGATGAACACTCTAACTTGAACAAGGAAATACAAGCCTCCATGGATTTTGCATTAAGGAATCAACAAGCCTCGATCAAAGCTTTGGAGATCCAAGTCAAGCAAATAAGCATTATTTTGCATAGAAAATTATCTAGGATTTTACAAAGCTCAACTGAACTTAAGCCGGGAGTTAATGACGAGACGATTTCTACTACTGTTAAAACTGACATGCCTTTAATACACCGTATTGATGCTAGCCAATACGCCGTATCAAACCTACAAAACAGAAACTTATTTTCCAAGCAATGAAAACGACTTTACCTCCTCCGAATTACTTGAGTGATGATTACTAGGACGAATTGAAGGAATCTGATGGAGAAAAAGATCTGGAAGCTCATTACACTAATGTAAAGCCCCTTGGAAAAGCCTTGCCTCATAAGGAAAAAGACCCAGGGAGTTTTATTTTACCTTGTTTCATTAAAAATATGTGTTAAAAATCCTTGGCTGATTTAGGAGCAAGCATATGTGTTATGCCTTATTCTAC
>BQNB010174181.1:0-13286 GCA_026074375.1 Tanacetum coccineum
TCAAGGGTAACTTGGTAATCTTCTTAATTACTTTTAAAAGTACTATATTTTATATATATCTTATAGTATATAAAACTACCAATCAAAACCCTAACGATCCAAGATGATGGAAGCGAGTCTAGGTTAAACATCATATCTTGCATCAAAACCCAAAAGTATTTGCAGAAAGGATGCCACATATTTCTGGCACACATATAAGAGAAAAATTCAGAGGAAAAGTCAGAGGAGAAGCGACTTGAAAATGTGCCTATTGTACGGGAGTTTTGGGAAGTCTTTCCCGAAGACTTGTCTGGACTCCCACCAACTAGAAAAGTTGAATTTCAAATCAACTTGGTGCCTGGAGCGGCACCATTGGCACGATCACCGTATAGGTTAGCCCATTTGGAGATGCAAGAGCTATCTAGTCAATTACAAGAACCCTCAGATAAATGATTTAGCATACCAAGTTCCTCGCCTTAGGGAGCTCCGGTCTTGTTCGTTAAGAAGAAGGATAGATCTTTTAAATTATGTATTGACTACCGTGAGTTAAACAAGCTAACCGTGAAGAACCAATATCCACTTCCGAGAATTGATGATCTGTTCGATCAACTACAAGGTTCTATTGTCTACTCAAATATTGACAAGTGATTAGATTATCACCAACTCTGAGTCCGAGATGAAGATATCCCAAAGACAGCATTTAGGAGTCGTTATGGTTATTACAAATTCCAAGTGATGTCATTTGCTTTGACCAATGCACCAACGGTATTCATGGATCTGATGAATCAGGTTTGTAAGCCGTATCTAGACAAGTTTGTGATTGTGTTCATAGACGACATCCTAATCTACTCGCAAAACAAGAAAGAACTCAAAGAGCACCTAAAGTTAATCTTATAATTGTTTAAGAAAGAGGAGTTGTACGCCAAATTCTCTAAGTGTGAATTTTGGATCCAAAAAGTACAATTTCTTAGGCATTTGATCGATAGTCAAGGCATACACGTTGATCCCGTAAAGATTGAAGCTATGAAGGATTGGGCAACCCCTACAACTCCTATGGAAATACGCTAATTTTTAGGTCTTGCCGGCTATTACATAAGATTTGTTGAAGGTTTCTCTAAAATAGCCTAGCCTTTGACTAAACTGACTTGAAAGAACCAGAAGTTCGATTAGGAAGAAAAAGAATAGCCAACATTTCAACTGTTGAAGCAGAAACATTGCATTACGCCAATTTTAGCATTACCAGAAGGAACCGAAAAATTTATGGTTTATTGTGATGCCTCGCACAAAGGACTAGGTGTTGTATTAATGCAGAAAGAGAAAGTCACAGCCTATGCATCTCGTCAATTCAAAATTCATTAAAAGAATTATACAACTCACAATTTGGAGTTAGGAGTTGTAGTGTTTGCTCTTAAGATTTGAAAGCACTACTTGTATGGCACAAGGTGTACCGTATTTACGTACCATAATAGCCTTCAACACATACTTGATCAGAAGGAGTTAAACATGAGGTAGCATCGATGGATCAAACTGCTCATTGACTATGATGATGATATTCGTTATCACCATGGAAGGCGAATGTTGTAGCCGATGCCCTAAGCCGAATGGAACAGGTTAAGCCTATACGAGTATGAGCCTTAGTCATGACGATAAATTCAAACCTTCTTTCACAAATTCTGGATGTACAAGTCGAAGTCGTCAAATAAGAAAACATTAAGGCTGAGAACCTACGTGGTATGGACAAGCAGTTTAAGACTCGTCTAGATGGAACTCGATGTTTGATGAACAAGAGTTGGTTACCACACTTTGGTGGTTTAAGGGAGTTAATTATGCACGAGTCGTATAAATCTAAATATTCCCTCCATCTTGGATCCGACAAGATGTACTACGACCTCAATAAATTGTACTGGTGGCCTAACATGAAGGCAGATATCGCCACCTATGTCAGCAAATGTTTAACGTACTCGAAAATAAAAGCTGAATATCAGAAACCATCCAGTTTGTTGGTACAACTTGAGATACTCCAATGGAAATAGGAACAAATAACAATGGACTTCATCACCAAGCTACTGAAGACGTTAAGTGGTTATGACACTATGTGGGTGATTGTTGTCCGTCTTACAAAGTCCGCACATTTCTTACCAATCAAAGAGACTGATAAAATGGAAAGACTGACAAGAATTTACCTGAAAGAAGTGTCTCGAGGCATGGAATGTCAGTTTCAATTATCTCGGATAAAGATAGTAGATTCACATCTAGATTTTGGCAGTCGCCTGGACATGAGCACTGAATATCATCCGTAGACTGATGACCAAAGTGAAAGAACCATCTAAACACTGAAAGACATGTTACGTGCCTGTGTGATTGATTTGGGTAGTGGTTGGGATAACCATTTACCCTTGGTCAAATTATCCTAAAATAATAGTTATCATACTAGTATTAAGGCTACACCGTTTGAGGCACTTTATGATCGAAAGTGTCGATCACCTATTTGCTAGACCAAGGTTAGAGATAGCTAACTCACTAGTCCAGAGATCATTCATGAAACAATGAAGAAGATCATTCGGATACGAAACAAAATACAAGCAGCTCATGATCGTCAGAAGAGATACGCTAATGTAAGGTGTAAACCTCTAGAATTTCAGGTTGGGGATAAGGTCATGTTGAAAGTCTCATCATGGAAGGGCGTGATACGTTTTGAGAAACGAGAAAAACTAAACCCAAGGTATATCAGAACATTTAAGGTGTTAGCTAGGGTTGGCCTTGTAGCTTACCAACTCGAGCTTCCACAAGAACTCAGTAGAGTTCACAACACGTTTCACGTCTCTAATATGAAGAAGTGCTTAGCAGATAATCACTCGTCATTCCATTGAAGGAAATCCAAGTGGATGATAAACTACATTTCGTCGAGGAACCGGTGAAAATTATGGACCGAGAAGTCAAACAGTTGAAACAAAGCCGTAGTTTGATCGTTAAGGTTCGATGGAATTCCAAGACAGGCCCTGAATTTACTTGGGAACGTGAAGACTAATTTCGTAGCAAATACTCGCACCTTTTCCCAAACACCCCGTCATCGGATACCACCAACTAAATTTCAGGACGAAATTCATTAAACGGGGGAAGTCTGTGACAACTTACATTTTTCAAGTTTAAATTTTACCTATTAACTTGAACGTTTTACTTTAAACACGTGAATACTTTATTTAATGTACAACCGTTTGGTTATCCCGCGTATAACAAGAAACATCTTTGGACGTATCCTGACTCTAGACTAAGTTTAGTCTACATTTAACTATTACATTATCATCCTCATGAGCATGATTTACAAATAAGTCTTCCAAACTTGTATTTTATTACATGCATGCATGCACAACTTACCCAATACCCCCACCAACTTTGAGGTATTGTAACTACAAGTATTTTTACACTTCAAAAACATTTTCCTCCCCCTTTTAGTCACCATAAAACCAGCCAACATAAGGAGATAAGCCAATCTATGCATTTTGACTTGAAAACCACCATTTCTCTCCTTATGCTTAACACATGAACCTAGTCACCTTGGCAAGCACAATCCCCTCCTTTCCTTCTCATGTGGCTGGCCTCCAAGGCACACCACATGCCTTCAAACCTTTGATCCATTTGGGTTATACACAATCTTGTTACTCCTAAAAGCTTCTTTGACCTTACCATAAGTGTTTGTTATAACAACTAAGGTCTTGTAACCAGTTATTTACCTCATTCAAACTCTCAAAAACTTCTCTCTTTCCCTCATTTCATATGGCAGCAACAAGGTCCCAACAAGGAGGTATTCAAGTTTTAGGTTGAAGGTTTTACAAGATTAGGGTTTTGATAATAAAAAACTAGGGTTTTCTAGCATAGTTGGGTTAGTTTGTGCACTTCTTGATCTTTCAATCGCCACCAATCTTAGTAAGCATCTCATTTAACTCATTTTATATTTATTTTACTTATCATACTTCATTTCATGTCACCATTATAGATTTTTTTTGTTGAAAGTTGTTCAATTTTAGTTGTTCCATTATAGATCTAGCCTAGAAAATAAGCCTACTTGTGAGCTTGTTTTTAAACACGTATTAAAGAACCATTTTTGGCAAGATAATTACACATTTTCACAACCCATTAATATAATGTTTCATAACAAGGTTCCTATACATGTTATAAACTAGCAATTTTTAATTTAGCATTTTCAAACAATTTTTTTGCAAAAACGGGTTGGTCAAGCAGTTCAATCGTTTCAGAATTCGAATCTTAGCAACAACTTTTTGAATTTACTTAATTATAAACTTTGAATCTGTAAAAGAGGCCATACAACGGAAAGTTAAGAACATATACCAAAGTTTGGATTTTTGTTTTCGAAATTAAATGGTTAAGTATGATTGAGATATGACCATTAAAGTCGAGTGATTTTTCTAGACAACCCACTTCATTTTCTGCCTTAAGTGTAAAAAGTGTATTACGTAAACTTCCTATAGTGTTTGCACATGTAAAGTCTTTATAAAACTTCACATAAGTGTATAGGGTTGATAAACCTTATTCCACTCATATGCATAAACCACTTGTTGTATTTACCTAAAGGCGTCTAATTATATTAAGGACGCGGTTGAAGATACGTTTTTTCGTTGAGCTTGTGTAGTGTTTCCCATTGTATCACTTTGTTGAGGTGAGTTTCATAGCCGCACGTTCACTTACTTAATACTCGTTTTGAAATACTTTAGGGTGAGAATACATTGCTTGCTTTTACTTATGGACACAAGTGCATTAAACTTTTACGGATTGCCTAAGTACTCGTTAACCCACTATGGCCCCCACTATCATGAACCATTAATTACTTTGTAAGCACGAACGTTGCAAATAGATCTACTAGGGTTGACACCCTCGTTCGGGTAAGTAGCGCTTTTTCTTGATTTCCATATCAAACTGATGTCTTTCATTTGGGGAACTCTAGGTAGTCTTAGGTTAGACACCCTACCGGGGCTAAACAACTTGTAACAACGTACACGTCCGGTTTAAAGCTTCGTGTCATGTGCTTAGTGACAATCCGTAATACTTTATATGTGATAGTGTATTGTTATTATAGTCCACAACCCGGAAAACTTGTTGGAAGAGTGGAGTAAAGGGGAGTGTCCACGTTTATATTTACTTAAACCTATGATTTCACCAACTTTATCTTGACGTTTTACCATATATTTCTCAGGTCCATAACTTGCATGATCTTGCCTGGCACTTTGAAATCTCATGTTAGAGTCACCGTTGCGGTTGCGTCACATTGGAGATTTCTTGCATAAACTTTTATCGTTTGATTGTATCAAAACTTATCTCTTATTTTGATGTGAAACTTTGGCATTTGTCTTGTTGAAAAACCTTATTTATTTAAATGAATCAAACGATGTATTATTAAACGACTCATGTAGATGTATTTCTTTATCTTATGTTCTTTGTGCTATGAAGTCATACCCCGGTTACCTTTCCGCTGCGGTATTTTGAGGGTGTGACACTTGGTGTGCCAGGCAAGCAAAGATACTATGAAATCTTAATTTCATTAGGATTGTACCCCTCGTCTCTATAAATAGAGATGGGGGGGATCCTAGTTCATTCATTCTTCTCGTCTTGATGTAAGCCTTTATTGGTTATTAATAAAAGGGGTTCGAGGGTATATCGTGTGCATATTGTTTATACTTTCGTCGATTATCTTGTGATCTTGATGTGTCGAATTTCCTTGTGAATGCTTTAATCAATTCCGCTCTAAGCTTTGGTATGTTGGAGGTTTTTTCTAACACAAATGCTGTTGTTGGTATTTTTAATATTATAATTACCAGAATTTAGAGTTTAAAGTTATATTAGTAATTATTTTGATATATATGACATATTAAATGTATAATATGAAGGTTTAAAAAGGATATATGTATATATATATATATATGTATATATATATATATATATGTATATATATATGTATATATATATGGGCGCGTTATATTGAGAACTCATTTTATGTACAGAACTTTACATAACTATTTTAAAGCAATCTAGACCCTTGGATCATTTAATCAATGGTCATTAATGCATGATGGCATTTTTGTAAATAATTGAAATTAAAATTTGGCTCGAAATGTATAATTGGTATTAAATATAATTAAAAAGTGTAATCGTAACTGTTTCCCAATTAATGAAACAATCAAATTTTAGGGAGTTTCAAAATAAAACAATCAATATCATTTATTACCAAAGAATGAAACAATTAATATCATTTATTTTAGGTAGTTTCAAAATAAATCGTATCATTTATTTTAGGAAGTTTCAAAAGTGTTAATCAATATATAGATATACAATCAATACAAAATCAATCATATCATTTATTTCAAGGAGATTTATAAAAAATATAGGAGATTTATACCAAAATAGAACGAATATGTTCCAAATAAAAAAACATACATGTTTTACAATTTTGAAATTTTGAAAGAATATATATGCAATTATAAATTTTAGTTGGATATATATATGTAATTTTAAGCTTTTGGAGAGATATATGCAATTCCGCCTTCAATAAACATATTAGGTTCACTTTTTTTTGTCTGACAACAAAAACGCGAGTCTCTAAATTAAAAGCATATATTTAAAAAAAAAAATACAAGCATATACTGTATTTGAAATTCATTCGGCCAACAAAAAGCACTAGCTTACTCTTACGAAAAATCCATGAGTGAGACAACAATAAAATCTCCTACCTTCATTCATCTTCACTTAGTGGTTTTGGGTCACAACATATATTATGAAACTCTATATCGTCGATAGAGTTATAAATATATTTTGTCTTTAATAGAGAGAGTTATATGACGAGGCTGCAAATAAGATCGACTAGTATGCTTCTCAGATTTGTCATGTAAATAACTTTATACACGTGTAAACATATTTTTCTCAAAGTAAAAATCAGTTAGGTGATAAAATATCCAATATAGTTAATGTGTTGAACACTTAAATAGCCAATTTGCATAATTATATAATAAAATGACGACGCGTCTAACATAACAATAGTTTTTGACGACCTCATTATTCGAGGACAACACTAACTAAAACATAAATACCCATAAAAGATCTTTGTTATGTGTCTAAATATAGATTTCTCGTACAAAATATGAAAAACGCTTGATTTGATCATTGAATTCTTCACTAAGTGCCCTTTATTTTTTATTACTCCATCCGTCCCAAAATTATTGTCCCCGACAAAAAACACACGGTTTAATAAAAGTGCATTTATTACTGCTTTCTCTCTCTTACTTTTTGATAGAATGACAGTTTTACCCTTAGCTAATTAATTAAAGTCTTCTTTAAAGTTTGTAATAATAATTTTAAACAAGGGTAATATAGTAAACTTGATCAAACTTCCCTATCTATTTTTAGTAGTGGACAATTAATTTGGGACATCTCAAAAAGAAAACGTGGACAATAAAAATGGGACGGAGGGAGTATATTTTTTACTTTCTCTCTAGCAGCCTAATTTTCAGGGTTTTATTATCCGAGTTGACTTATTTCTTCGGTTGTGCTATATTGATTTTTTTTATATGCTTTTAGGTTCAGTGGATTGTGTTATCGTGCTGGTTGGTCTCGTGTTGTGCTTTATTGTGTGTTGGTGACCTAGGATTTGGATCGTATACTATGTGTTTATGAGCGGGGTTTTGTTCGTGTTGGGGGGGGTAGGGGTGTCAAACAAAAGAAAGGGTATGATATGCTATGAATAAACTTAGTGAACAAGAAAACTAAACGATGATGGTAGTCGGGGGTACCATACAACATTGGACAGTATTTTGGGCGTCTTGGCCACATCTACGACTCAAATAAAGTCTGAATGTGGGTATTCCTTCTTTGGAAATTACGATTAGGAAACAAAACGTGGATAGTGCTAAGGTAAATCATGGTTGGGAGAGATTCGGTCCAAGCCTCATCGGACTGGATACTGCTTGTAATTCAAGTATATAATTTTTAAATGCATAATCCGTGATATCTCGAAGCCAAATGTTTAATGGTAAACTCGTGTTAGTAGGGGATGATGGGGAACCTTTAAATGTGAAAATACGAGTACTGTTACTCATATTGGGACTGATGCGAATGAGGGAGATGAAAATTCTTATGAACACTGTGTTAATGCATCTTTGAATGTGAAAAATGTTAACTTTCGTACCTTAGTATCCCTGACGGGTAATGGGGTGATGTTGTGATTTCATTGGATTCGGTTCGCGAAGTTAATGAACGATGTGCTAATTTGGTGTATGAATATTTTCTGTGCAAAAGAGTAGTGAATCCAGTTGTTGGACATTATGTTAAGAATGCTTAGAATAAATATGGCCTTGTTCGAACATTGATGAACTTAAAAGGTATTTTCTTTTTCAAGTTTAGTTCAACGAATGGTATGGAATCAATGCTTGCACATAAGCCTGTTGTTGATTCGCAACATGTCATTTATCTTTACGAAGTGGTCTTCGAACATGAATCTATTAAAGGAGGACTTGAGAAGTGTGTTGGTTTGGGTGAAATCCCATGATATCCCTATTAATGCGTTCATGGATGATGGGTTTACGAGCTGATATTGATTTGTAAGATACACTCGTTGTGGTAGTTCAAATCCTTCAGGGGTGACATGTCATATTTTGATTCGGTTAGGGTGGAACAAGAATGGAAACCACCTAGGTGTGGAGTGTGTAGGGTATTTGGTCATGATGACATGACATGTCCTAAATGAGTTGTCGATGAGCATAAGAAGCAAAGTGTCAAGTATGTTGATGGGTTTCAACATGCTCCTAAACGAGTTTTTTTGTAGCTTTCATATGGGTCCCAAGGTTTCGGTTTAAGTCTACCAAGTGTATCAACCAGTAACAGAATACAATAATGTGAGTACTAGTGGTACAAACAAGAGTTATGAAACGAGTACACCTAAGGCAAGTACTTCGGACCCTTTTGATGCACAAAATACGATTGACATTGATGACATGTTAGGAGAAAAAGGCAGAAATACAAAATAGGATGATATGGTGGATATTTTGACTCCGAACGTGGACGTTGAGTCACTTGGGGCGAAAGGAAAAGAAACTTGTTTCATGGAACGGGGTACAAGCTCTTCAAGAGCGGGAGGTAGAACGGTATAGGAAAAGTTTTTAACGAGCGTTGGAAATATGATTATGAAGACAACTCATGTGAAAATGACAAGGAACGCAAATGGAAGATCAACTAGATTTCTGTGACGCTTTTGATACAAGTCTTCGTGGTCAAATTAGAGGTTAGTTATATTTGGTTCATTTTTTAGTCAGAATGTATTACAGTGGTTAGGTTTTTTTATTTAATTTAGAGGGTCTTATTGACATTATTTATTAGCGTACTTTCTCAATTGTGCCCATATGGTATGTGTTACTTAAAATATTGCCCATATGGTACCTCAACTTTCAATTCCGTGCTAATATGGTCACAAACTTTTTTGTCTACCTGCTTGATCTGCAAACTGATGATGTGGTCTGCCAAGTCATCAAAAGTGTACGTATTGTACGTTTACGTCCGATTTCTTACGTATTCGTCCGATTTCTTATGTTTTCTTCCATTTTTTACGTTTGCGTCCGATTTCTAACGTTTCCGTCCCTTTTTTACGCTTTCGTCTGATTTCTTTTTCCGTACGTTTTTTACGTTTTCGTTTGTTTTTTATGGTTTGTCCGATTTCTTACGTTTTCGTCTATTTTTTTACGTTTTCGTTTGTTTTTTTACGTTTTTGTCTGTTTTTTACGTCTTCGTCTGATTTCTTACGTTTTTTCAGTCTTTGTCCGATTTCTTACGTTTTCGTTCGATTTCTTACATTGTCGTCTGTTTTTTTTACGTTTTTGTTTGATTTCTTACGTTCTTCATCCGTTTTTACGTTTTCGTTCGTTTTTTACGATTTCTCTGATTTCTCTGATTTCTTACGTTTTCGTCCGTTTTTTTATGTTTTCGTCTGTTACGTTTTCATCTGTTTTTTATATTTTTGTCTATTTTTTACGTCTTCGTTCAATTTCTTACGTTTTTGATCGCTTTCTAACGTTTTTCTAAATTTTCGTCTGTTTTCTTCCATTTTGGACGTTTTCTTTTGTATATTGACCTCTTTCTTCGTTTTCTTACGTTTTATACGTCTTTATTCAATTTAAAAAACAAACAAAAACGTAAAAAAGACGAAAATGGACGGAAACGTATGAAAACAGATGAGAACACGAAAATATAAAAAAATAGACGAAAACGTAAAAAATGGACGAAAACGTAAAAAACGGACGAAAACGTAAGAAACTGGGCGAAAACGTAAAAAACGAACGAAAACGTAAAAAAACGAACGAAAACGTAAAGTATAAAATCTAACGAAAACGTAAGAAAACAGACGAGAACACGAAAACGAACGAAAAAGTAAAAAAAACGGACGAAAAAGTAAGAAATTGGACGAAAACGTAAAAAAAACGGATGAAAACGTAGGAAATCTGACGAAAACGTAAAAAAAACTATCCCCCCCCCCCCCGCAAAACGTTAAAATATGACGGAAAAGTTAAAGTATAAGCCAGACGAAAAAGTAATGATCGGAACCGAAAACGTAAAAAAAAATGGTAGCATTTTTAGTGCACGTACCATTGAGTCAACATTGGAGAAAGATAGATAACTATTTAATGTGTGTTTGATACAAACAAATACTTTATATTTTATTAATAAAATGCCACGCCAGCTTTAAATTTAGCCGGTTTAACCGGTAGTCGGTAAAAAAGTGACCATATGGGCATGAAAGTGAAAGTTGAGGTACCATAAGGGCAATTTTTTTAGTTCAGTAATATGACAAGTATTGAGAAAGTACACGTACCTATTTAATGCAAAAACCACTAATTTTGAATGACGAATTCTTACATCCTACACACTTATTACACAAATTCTATCTCACATGTTTCCTTCAAGACTTGAATCCGCAATTTTTAGGTTGATGAACCACTCACAAACCACCGGGCTAAGAGGCCTTTGGTATCATAGTGGTTAGTTGTGTTTTCCTTTTTAATAGAGGTAGTTGTGACTTTGTTATGTAAATTTTATCGCCTACGTAACGAGTTGAAATATGAGATTTCACTTACATTTTTAGTAAATTAATGTTTTTCTGACGTAATATATATAATTATGGGGTTAAAATTAATTTATTTAAAAAAATTATAACAAAGTATTTCAATTCGTTTCAAGATGAAAATTATTAAAATATATTTTGACACATTAGCATAACTTTATTATATTGATAATAAATGAAGACGTTATTTATCATATTTGGTATTTGATCAACTGAGTTTATTGTGTAACACCAAATAATTATGTTTTCCGGTTATGGAATTTATGTTTTCTAAAGTATTGTGATGTATAGTTATATAGTGGAGCCCACACAGGAAGAGATCATACATTCATACACGAATTATATATGGTATTTATATGCATATAGGAAAAATTGTCATTTGTCTATAAAGCTTTTTAACGAATGCATTTTGGTCAAGCGTCGATCTTGCTAGACGCTTTTAAAAAAAATTAAGTCGTTCCCTGAAAGAATGTATGTATTCCGATCTAGGTATATTTGGAGTATATAAAACCGAAACCATGCATGCAAAATTCTATTTAGAGCTTGATGGTATTATTTAGATCGGATAATTTACAACAAAAAATTTAAAACCAAAATGCAAATATTAGCCAAATCAATGATATAAACGTACGGGATATTTTATGGGATCAGATAAAACTCATATCTCATTCTTGAATCCTTAATAGGAAAAATCTAGCATAGTTTGATTGAATTAATGATCCAAAAATGGATTGGACCACTTAGTCATCTTTTCTAGAGTCATATAGAATGATTTCTATATAATATTCATCCTTGTTCAAGAAAAAAATTGTAAACGGGAAATGTATAATATGCGGACGCCTAAGCTTAATCCACAAGGAAAACGTAGTATAAACCTTTAGCACTAGAAGATGATCGACTAATAGACTCTCTACTCCTCTTGAATATTTCCGATATACGGTTTGTGATAGTTTTTAACTCATGAATAAACAAGTTCGTGCGTAATATTATCCACACTATTACTATAAAGCATTTGGATTCCAGAACTTCCTTGTTCCTGAAGTCTGTGAAATTGTTTAAGAACGGCATTTTAAAAAGGGCTAATGACTTGAAAATGTATTCAACTTGTCATTTTTTGTTATTCTATGTAGCTATTTTTTTTTGCTATTATATCACAAACCTTACCAAATTCGACTTTTATATGTAGTCTGTTACCTGTAATTTGCAACGTTAGTGTATTTAGCTAACGAATATTTGCAACGTTAGTCTTTTATACTAACGACCGTTTGTAATTAACTCAAAATTGGTTATGTTACAAAAATATATTTTCAAGTTATTTTTAAATTTATACATGTTTTTTTTAAATTTATACATGTTTTTACACACATATTATATATGGTTTATACATTGTTTTATACATGTTTTTTATATACATTTTTATACACGTTTTTATACACATTTTTATATATGTTTTTATACATGATTTTATACACCTTTTTATACATATTTTTATACACATATTTTTATACACGTTTTCTACGCGCTTTTATACACGCTTTCATACATATTTTTATACACGTTTTTATACACGTTTTTATACACATTTTTATGCACGTTTTTATATATGTTTTTATATACGTTTATTATGTATTTTTGATACACGTTTTTTTACAAGTTTTTATACCCGTTTTTATACACACATTGTTATGCACATATTTATAAATACATTTTTATATATGTTTTTATGCACCTTGTTATACATGTTTTTATAAAAAAAATTATACATATTTTTATACACGTTTTTATACATGATTCTATACATGTTTTTATACACATTTTTATACGCACAATTTAATTAGACATTTTTATACATGGTTTTATACATGTTTTCATGCCTGATTTTATACTCGTTTTTATACACACGTTTTATAGACGTTTTATACATGGTTTTATACACGATATAAAAACGTGTATATAACCATGTATAAAACATGTATAAAAGCATGTATAAAAATGTGTGTATAACCATGTATAAAAATGTGTATAAAAATATGCATAGAAACATGCATAAACCCATGTTTTAAAAACATTCATTTTATGCCCTGCTGGGATTTGATTATTGAAAATGATATAATACAAAAAAATATGTTTTCTATTGATTTTAGATACGTGTTAAGTTTTGCAGTAAGTATAAATTGTTATAGCTAAAATTCTA
>BQNB010174182.1:0-11738 GCA_026074375.1 Tanacetum coccineum
AAACACGTTATCTATTGACTTTCTCACTCCGAGTTAGTTGATATTGAACAGGTGGCAGTCTGCTCCAGCCTCCGATTACTAAAACCAAAACGCACTATTGAGTCTAGAGCCAAGAGATCGTCAATTAATCTCGTTAGGACACATATCCAATTCTCTTGTCTTTCACACACTGTGGAAACAAGTCTATCCTAAGAGTCCTACGCATTATCCTTGTGATATTGCCAGAACATCCGAGTGAAATGATAGTTTTTCACAATGAAGATGGAAATCCTGCTAGAGCCAACATCAAACAAGCTCTAGGTAGGTGACTTGTGCGATTCTACAAGAATCAATCTTGTGTCAACTGGAAAGAAACAATGGTGCGATTCTGTGTGAATCAAACTTGTTCCAGTACAAGAATTGACGGTTATTTATCATTTGACAAACAATCAAAACTCTCGAAGTGTTACAAAATTCTTTCATAAGAAACACTTAGACTGTCTTTTCAAATCAATTTTCTCTTTATTACTAACTGTTTCATTACAGGATATCTTAAAGATGGAGATGGAGATGGAAATTCCCAGTTCCTGAGATGTCAAGTAAATAACCGAATGCCAAGACACGACCTACACTTGTTATGATGTTATGAAAGACCTCATAAAGGTGTCAAAGCTTCCGCAAACTCTGATGTCATGTATTCATTCACAAGTGCACAAGATGGCGATCCATTACAAGATGATGTAAGATTATGTTTGGGCGATGATCTCAAGAAAGCTCAAGATCACAGTCAAAGACAAGCGTAAGATGAATCAAAAGATTACTATCCCAAATGTACAAGATATCAAATGTCTACGAGCTAAAGACTGAAGTGATTAAAGTTTGGTATTTTCAGGGGTGACCTCCCTTAGGGGGAGATTGTTAGATATTAGAAAAAGACTCGGTCACCCCGTGTATTTTACTGTTTATTATAGCTCGTAGTTTAATAGTTAATAGTACATTTTTCGGTTTTAAGTCGGGTACGAATACCCGGTATATTGTAAGTACTATATATAGCCTCTTCCAACTTTGGAAGAGGTAAGCTAGTCATAATTTCATTTACAAAGAAAACACTTTCTCTCTCTAGATATTCTCTCTCAAGTGTTTCTCTCTCTAGAAACTAGCCCGATCCAAGAATCGACCCCGTGTTATGATATAAGATATACCACAGTTACTCATTATTATTTTTAAAGTCTTCATATTTTCCTTATGTTATTGACATGCGTATCTTGCATAAATTTTTCATAGTTAGTTAGATTTGTAGCAAATTAGTAGTTGCATAGTTTAGAGACGGTAGACTTATCCATTTAGTTTGTGGTTTTCACAATACAATCTGATAATTAAAAATTGTTTCTAATAGCAACATAACTCATTATTACAGTCGTGAAGCAATCAAATTTTCAGGATATAAGGATGAATATATACCCTATATTAAGACTTTACTATACTACAATACCAGGACTATCTCTTTTTGGTTGATCTTTAGGGATTAGTGCTACTCATTAATATCTAAAACGCGTATGCTTATTATGCAGAGAAGATTGAGAATTTCATTTATGGGTGGAAAAGATGGAGCTCTTTGGAAGCATATAACGTTCAGATTGTCAGTCCCAAGGTTTGAATAAATACCTGTTAACATTTGCCATCAACTGATTTGGGAAATCACAAAATGATCTTCATAACGTTCAGATTGTTAGACCCAAGGTTTGAATAAATACGTGTTAACATTTGCTATCAACTGATTTGGGAAATCACAAAATGATCTTTAAACTGTCTTCGTATTTAAGTTATCTTTCTGTAAGCATGATATACAAAAGCTGTCGTTTTTACTTTTCAGTGAGGAAAGGCTCTCATAACTATTTCTTATGGTGGTAGGTTTGATATGCATTATTTGGTACAAGAACCGGGACACTACATTGGTAGAGGAGAACATCTTAACAATCGTGAAAAAGAGAAGAAATCAATATGATGTGTGTTAGGGATACAACAATGGTAAAGGTAAAATTACCTTTATAAATATACATATTATATGTGGAACAACTGATGCACACATACTCATAGAAGATACACTCTCACTTAACCCCTTTTTTTCCTTCATTACAGGAAAATGATAAGACTGAAGTGACATATCTGCCTATTGATCATCCATTACTCTACTTGAAAATGGTACCAAACATGAAAAAGCTAAGGTGGTTAGTTGTGAGGGAGCCCAGTTCTAAAGCGCCTAATTGTTTGTGACTGCTGCAAAACAAAGCAAAACTCAAACAACTTTAAGCTTTTTTGTAAGAGAACTTTGTAATAGAATGACAGCCCTAAACTTTTTTATCGTGGTACCGTGTTCGTTTTTGCTATTTCTAACTCATTGTCGACGATTAAACTATGATCTCGAATTGTATTACAATCATTTTCTTAGGTTTTGTATGACTTGAAAGTCATTGAATGAACTGGTCATGAGATATTATTTCTTTTATATTTAATTTAATTACTTAAAACATCATTTAAATTATATACTAAATAAAGTATTTACTTTATAAATATATTTTTAAAAAGTGACGGTTTTAATAATAAAATTATTTTATATATTTAAGTTGTAATTGAGAACTAAAAATTAAACTAGTTTTATAGAGAACTAAAAATTGAAAGCAATAGTTTAATTATTATTTAAAAAAAATAAAAGATAATATACATTATCTATTACCTTATCTATAACATACAAAATTAATAAGAATATGAATGCCCAATAATATAGTGACATGTGGCGAGGTTAGTTGTATGACTTGAAAGTCATTGAATGCACTAGTCATGAGAGATCACCCCTTTTGTATTTATTACAATTTAATATATTAAAATAATGACTTATACCTTCAATCAAGCTGTACACCAAGCCCATGTCACCATCATTTCTTTAAGTTTTTATTTTATTTTTATAATAAAAGATATTTTATAGGGTTTGTGGATAAATAGTCTCATTGGGACATTGTGCTTCTTTTTATTTGTCTTGCCTTTTTTTAGTTATCATCTTAATCTTTAATATCTTTTGTTCACTTTCAATCTGTAATCACCATAAAAAATATTCTTTTTATTTAGTTTTATTTTTATAAAATGGTCACTTAAGATTTTATTTAGCTTTTTATAATAAGTGCTTATTAGCTTATTCATAGCTTATTAAGTGTTTATTTTGAGTTTAAAGTTGTTTAAAATAGTTTTATTTAATAAAAATCTCATCTTTTTATTTTTAAAAGTGTTTAGCTTATTCATAGCTTATTAAGTGTTTAGCTTTTAAAAGTTGTTTAAAACATACTTGTTATGGTCAAACGAATAAGTATTAACGAGGTCGAGATAGGGTTGAAGGAAAGTGTCCAGTTGAACGAATTATGCTGAGCCCACCATATGAAATAGAGTTGGACGACACATTTTACTACCTAGCCTTTGAGAGATGCGCGTATTTGTTAGAGCGTATCGTTTGGTGAACGGAGATTTGAGAAAGGAAGAACTTATTGAGGTATAAGTTTAATTGATTTTTATTTATTGTTTGATCGTATAAAATTTTAATTTTTTTTTATTTCAGCGCTATCATATATGGTATGGCCTAGTTGAGTGGAAAATCAATTGTCCATGAAAAAATAAAACCAAGTAACATTATGATCAAAGTTGATGGTCATACTTTGACACCTAGGTTTTTGGATTAATTAGAGCAGAGTTGTAGGTGTTGGAAGCCATTTTCGTTAAATCTGAACGACCACAGGGACCATTTATGCAATTAACTCTATTTAGTTTATGATTTTGTAACATATAATTGTGTTATGATGATAGTAGATGCAAATTTAAGGTGGGATATGCGCGATTTAGGCGTCACTTTGCTGTCATGCATTGCTCCAGACATCGAATTTATAGAGTTGAAGAGCGAAGATAAAGATAGGCTGATAAGTAGGATACTGACGAAACTCTTTACAACATACCCGGAAGCTTACGACATTACATTATCGATTGCACCCCAGGTATGACACACTCCCTAGGTTGCTTATGTTATCCCACTTGTTTAATCCATTACACAACACTAATCGTTACCAAATTGCTAGAAAATAAGATAGAAATCTTAGAGAGAGAAAGTAGAGAGAGAGAAAGATGGAATATTAGATTAGAGAGAGAGTGGGAGGATTACAAAATGAAGTGAAAATGTAACCAACACCCTTCACCAGCCAAGGTGAGTGAACTTGCGAGGGTAATTACACCCAAGCCTTGCTACTTAGTCACTAGGGCCTTTGCTAAACGGGCCGGGCTGGTTTTTAACTTGGGCTTTGCAGACTCAGCTAAACAATAACGGCCAATATTAGAATTAACAATCAAGCCCGTTGAACCCCGACTAGCCTATTACAATACAAGCCTAGTTTACTTTCTAAGACCGATAACATTCTTGTTTGACTTAATATAATTAAGGCTAACAATCTCCCACCAGATGGTTGAGGTCTCTTTCTTCAAACTCCTCTGTACCACTGATGACACTGAAGATATGACGTTTGATGTTTATGCTTTGCCTTGTTTTGGTCTTGTCTTGTTTGTAACGGCTTTGTTCATTCATGCTTTGTGATCAAATTTTACAAGGCATTTAACTTTTTGACTTGAGTTCTGAGATCGTATCTTTCTCATCTCATTGACTTGAATCATCTGATTTGACTTTCTTGATCAACTTGCTGCTCTTTGACAAACATGCTCATACTTGTTACATTCTTGTTTGACATATGTGATATTCTTCTAACAATCTCCCCAATTGGATGATTCCTTTATGTAACTTTTCTACAGCTCTTTGATGTGGGGAAGATTTCAGAATCACTATCTTGACGTTGATGATTTGACTTGAAAGCTTGAGTATGAGCATGTGGTTTATGAATTCGACTTCGCTGGAATGAGGCTGCAACACCGTCGTCTTATCCTGAAATAAAACAGTTAGCAATAAAAGATGAATTATGGTGGGGCACTCGAAAGGTTGGGCATGGTTGTTGTCTCCTCATTTACATTCTTGACATTGTTTTTCATTAACCTCCCGGTTTCCCACTTCCCGTTTTATATATAAATACTATGACCTTGGTGATCACTAGTAATTTCAAAAATCTCCTGACAAGGGTTTTCCAGCTCAAAGGCGTAGGATCTTCTAACACAGATAGTATTAGATTCACCATGCTTGCTAGATCCATTACACCGGAACGTCGCAAAGCAGACAACACATAGTAAGAGTGAATCAGATAGATTACTACTTTCTGATTAAGGGTTCTTACAATTCATTTACTGACCAAATTGATATCCAGTTATCACAAGCTTGCGATGCAAATAGAATCTAGTGCAAGTCACCTACCAAAAAAAAGGAGCCCCTGTTTTTTTTTTTTTTTTTTTTTTTTATATTGGGGGTGTTTTTTATGTTAGAACGGCTGCGAGCGTATTCCTTCCATCATTCACTTGGAATACATTAAGTAACACTCGGGATGTTTCTTGCAATATCTCAAGGATAATGCGTAGGACTCTTTGTTACAACTTTGAACTTTATGGATTTCAACAAGTTGTATTTACATTATTCCTAAATGAGATTTATTACTTTGAATCTCTTTTCTGGCTCTAGACTCGATTTGTGCACTTTGGTTTTAGTAGCTGTCAGAAGGCTGGAGCTGACTGCCACCTATTCAATATCAACAATCTCGGAGTGAGATGTCAATAGATAACGTATGTAATCGTCTCCTTGACAAATTAGACAAGTTTCTTGAAGAAACCCGCTATGCTATAGCCTGAAGGTGTTTGCACTGCATCTCTGGGTCCATATGTTCGTCTTCAATATCAACAACCATCAAGTGATTTGATAGAGAGATATGTATAGACCCGGTTTCTCTAAGTTTGTAAGGAGGGCTTCTTTCTTTACACCCTATATCCATACATTTCTTTTAATTCTTCAACCCCTTCAATGCCTACCTAGACATCATTACTATCTACACGTCCTTGTTGTGATTGAGTTCCAGTGTTATGACTCAATCTTAGTCGGCATATTTGTTTCCTATTACTCACGTTCTTCCTCCATTCAACCTAAGGACTGCTATTTTATCAAACTATGGAGTTCCTTGGGGTAAACCCTCCGGTTCTGGTTCTGGATCGTAGGACCTTATGCCTAATCCTAATCACATTATGACTAAGAAATCGTCGAGAAGATAATAGGTTGTTGGGTATGATATCGAACCATAAAACCATTTTCTGACAATTGTTATTTATCAAATACCCCCCCTACACAGGCTCCGAGATTTTTCGAAATGTTTAAGCACATGAAAGGAAAGAAGTTGGCCACTTAGAGTCTTAAAGATCACATTCGTCTATAACCTATTTTAATCATATTTTCTCCCCTTATTTTAAATAATAAAACACTTAGTATTTGAAATACCAATTGATTAAAATTTGACATGAAAAGTTCCATGGGGAGAAAAATTATACCACGATATAGCATGAATTCAAGTGAGATGCCTTAGTGAACAATGTATATTATTAATTGACATTAAGTTTCCACATTTTAATTTCACAGAATGTGTTTGGATACATAAAATTGACATTTATGAGATGTACCCAACACATTAAAAGGCTTTGTTTTAAAAAGCTCCCCCTCAGAAAATTATTCGAGGAAGGGATGTTTGAACACCAACAATTTTAACAATAACCACTTTTTATGGAAAAATATCACACACTTATATTGTAGACAATTTTGACATGAAAGTTCCTTTTGAGAAAAAGTTGTGTATCAACACTGATTTTAAAAACATTATAAAGACTTCTCTTCTATTTTTTACAGTAAGCGCAACTGATGCGTACACTAAACTAACCTGTTCAATTTCGAAGGACCGAGGGTATGCACTGAATATGTACAATAAGTCATGTCAGAAAAATTTCGAAATGACATGTTTTGAAAGCATTTGAAAACTCCTGTACGAACATCATATACACGCCCTTGTCCATGTAATCAACATTTCTAGAACTAAATGTTATCGATTCCAATAGACATGTCCGAGAAGATTCGTATTTGGTATTTTTAAAATTTTTCCTGATTTATATTTTGTTTTTCTAGGTTTTATATTTTATTTTTTCTATTTTCTTTTTGAGACTATTGTTTTTTATATTTTTGTATTTTTCCTTTTCAAAATTTTTATAAGATAAAAAATAAGAGAGAATAAAAATATTTACAAATCGAAATTTCCATTAGCATGACAGATGTATCTAGAGTTGAAGTGATAAGTTGAATCAGTGTTGTTGTTGACGTATATTTGATCATCAGTAGAGTGAACGGAAGACTTAAAAACAACTTGATTTTTCCTCCTTAGAATATTTCGTCGAACAAAGGACCGAATAGCAAATCAGCTCCATTTGAACGTTGTTACTAGTCCAACTGCTTGATGAATCTTCTTTTGACATTCAGTAACTGTCGTTGCGAGGCTGTAAACCGTTTGTGTCAACATACGTCATATTTGACATTGGAGGATCGAGGCCCTGAACTGTTGTTAGACCGACGTCCATTTGATGTAGTTCATCTTTTGTGAAACCATTCTGGGACTGGTTTCTGAGATATCATCTTTTTCAGCAACCATACTCTGAGATTTTCCTGCTTTACATTGTATAATGCACCTGCACTTAAGTCAATTCTTTGTTGCTTTTGACCATTGAGAGATGTACCTGCACTTAAATCCAGAGTTTGTTTGCATACACAAATATTTGGGATATCTACATTGGAACCATGTGGGGGTTCACTGTCAACCTTGGTTGTACAAGAGTTGAATAACTTTCCTGTAGGAATCCACCTAAGACCAACATATTTGAAAATTCTACCCGTGGGTTTCCACCTAAGATCAGATCTAGGAGATGTTTTCTCAGACACAGCGGAAGTCTTATTAGGAGAAAACCTATGTCCTGTAAAGATCTGTCTACTAGGTTTCTGAGTATGACTCTTTTGATCTACGGGTTTGTTACTGTTTGTGGTCTTATTGGATTGAATCTTAGCACGTGAGTTTACTTCCTTCAGGAGTTTTGTTATACAAGCATCATGATTTGCATTAAAGACACACTTATGACATGTAGAACCAAACAATTTTTGGAAATCTGAAAAAGAACCTAGAACTCTTAGATGATCTGCTTTGGCACAGTAGCCGTTAATCAGAAATGCGACTACTACTTAATACAAGCAAACCCTCAGATGTTTGATTTGTTGCCCCTAGTGGTTTGGTTTCCTATCATCATTAGTGTTTGAATTCTCAGCAGAATAGGCACACTATTTGTTGCGTTCCTATCACTTTTGTATCTTTTTCTTAGCTACATCTAGATAGTGATTATGAACCATGTCATTTGAACTAAATCTTGGCAGAACTATTCCTAGATGAGCTAGATGCAAACATGTGATCAGGTTTTGCAAAGGTGGATTTTGTTTTCTTAGGCAAATAATGTTGAGGTGAGCTGGTTTTGACAATTCTTGTTCACACAACTTGGAGCAAACCGTTGTTTTGACATTTGAGCCCTTGCAATTTAAACGCATTCGGGATGTCTAACAACTGATTATAGTTTATCATATGATGGTAAAACCCGGTTCCCAAGACTGATACTCTTCTATCAAACTAAGTATCTACAACTATTTCTTTTATCTTCCTTAAGTCAATTTTAAAAGCAGCAGAATAGCAAAAACCATTTTTCCCTGAATCAGACTTTTAATTCCAGCATTGATTAGCAAGCAAAGATGTTGTATGGTACTGTAGTCTTAGATCTCGTGATTTTAATGAATCAAACAAATCTTTGTAATTGCAGTTTCAAAGTCTCATTTTCCGTACTAATGTAGCCACACTATGTTCTAATTCGATGTTCATTGTTTTCAAGTACAACAATTCCTTTCAATCATGCTTTTTACTTGTTTTCATCAAAGTTTTGACCATGATTGCCCTGATTTTAAAGATTGATTTGATAGTTAAGTTCGAGAGCAATGGCAATGTGCTTCCATTCTTGAAAAATCTTTTTGAATGGGCAACTGCTCTTGAGCCAAAAATTTCTGACTCGAGTGATTGTTTTGATATTCAGTTGTCCTGTTATCAGGTGATGAATCAAGCATAGGACTTTTAACTTGACATATTATCCAGAATACTGGTCCAACCCTACCACCAACACTGAGTTTCAGGTTGCTCAGTAAGTTGTCTGTTACACCTATAGCAAAGATATTGCATATAGCATGCAGTCAATTGTACCTCAGTCCATTGCTTCTTCGTCATAAAGGGTCTGAAATCTGCATCTCAGTTCCTGCATGCATTCCCTGACCTGACTGCTATCATCTTGCACTGTTACAGTCCTGTCCTAATGCTTTCTGTGACAACCAAAATTAGCATCCAATGCTTTATTACCCGTACAATCTTACTACTCATTCGTCTGCATTTGTCTTATAATCACCCTTCTTTCATACTGGTCTTTTGATGACGTTTCATTTCAGCACGTACTTCTTAACAGTACCTCCAAGGATGTTGGAAGTATGTATCACAAGAAGGGAATGAACCTCGAGTCCATGTAATTCAACAAAGTACGTGTCAGGCATTTTTGACTACAAAGGTCCCAATGTAAAACTTTTGATTGCGAACTTCTGGACCTGGTTGTTACCACCTAAAGGCTGCATGGATCCCTCTTCTTCTCGAATTCTCCTTTGTCAATTGCTTTTGTATTTGATCTACCGTTAAGGAAAGCATTGTACTTGTGAAAGTATCAACATCCTTGACCAAAGAAGTGACATGAATTCCCAGTCTGAATCCATGTTCGACGTGATTGCCCTTTAAGTCATCTTTGACAGAACTGAAGGTATGAATGAAGAGATCAAAATATGCCATGACCTCTTTTCATTTCTTGACATCTTGTATTTGATTGCATGCCACATCTTTTGTTTCAGAATTCAAGCTGCAATCCTTTTTACTAATTTGCTGGATTACTCGTCTCTAATTACTGTCTGCTTCCAGAACAAGTCTTATTTAGAGTATGACAAACTAATCTAACTTTCAATAAATCAACATGAATGCGGGAATTGTATGGAATGATCTTCTTCTGTATGCATCGACTTCCTTTTGAGTTTTCAACAATGGTGGATACGTTGTTGATGATAGAATTAACTCAAATGTCTTTTTCCCGAGGGAATTCCAGTTAAAGATCATTGCATCATAAAATGATGAGCATCATAATCTAAATAGATTCTGGCATACACGCTTTTAAATTCTAATGAAAGCATTTTCAAAACGTTGTTCTGAGATGAGATTAGTCAAAGTAGTTGTGCAATCAATCCTAGAAAGTATATCTTTAGTAAGATGTTGTTCTAGTAAATCCAAGTCTTGAGAGAACGTTCTCTTGAAGATAGGCATCGTGCCATAGTCTTGTAAAGTTTCTGAGAGAAACTTAAATAGAGACTTGATTTCTTTAAGACTGTGCATGCATCTACTTCTTGAAAGTTGTGTCTTCTCTTGAATGTTAGAAATTGAACACGAAGAAACTGTGTCATTCTGAAGAACACTTGATGTTTGAGTTTGCAAATTGGTATTTGAATTTGACATTTTGATGTTGTGAATGGATATCGGATCTTAAGTAGGTAAAGTGATTGTTGTTGTGGATTTGAAATTGATTAACGTTTACGGGATTTTACAAATCTTTGATTTAAACCGAGAAAAGAATTGTATCTTTCGCGGGATTTTACAAAATCAAGAAGAAACCGTAAAAATAAAATTTGCTTGTTCGGTCCTCTGCTAGTTCGGTTCACTGGTTCGGTTCTCAATGAGGTTACTAGTTCGGTCCTATCTAGTTCGGTCCTTGTAGATTTGCTCGTTCGGTCCTTGAGCAAAGAGACTCGTTCGATCCTATCTAGTTCGGTCCTAAAGCAAGATGCTAGTTCGGTCCTCAATGAAACGCTAGTTCGGTCCTTCAAGAAATTCTAGTTCGATCCTCACTGGATTTCACTCGTTCGGCCCTTGAAAGAATAAACTAGATCGGTCCTGTTAGACAATCTTCTAGTTCGATCCTCGAAGAAATAATCTCGTTCGGTTCAAACAAGAGAATGACTCGTTCGGTCCTTGAAGGAGTACACTCGTTCGGTCCTTGAAGGAGTACACTCGTTCGGTCCTTGAAAGAAGTTCACTCGTTCGGTCCTTGAAAGAAGTTCACTCGTTCGGTCCAAACAAAAAACCACTCGTTCGGTTCACTCTAGTTCGATCTTCACTAGATCGATCCTCACTAGTTCGATCTTCTTAGATTTGCTCGTTCGGTCCAAACAAAAAACCACTCGTTCGGTTCACTCTAGTTCGATCTTCACTAGATCGATCCTCACTAGTTCGATCCTCACTAATTCGATCCTCACTAGTTCGATCTTCTTAGATTTGCTCGTTCGGTCCTAACAAAAACCACTCGTTCGGTCGAATGAAAAACCACTCGTTCGGCTCTCTCCAAAAATACACTCGATCGGTCCAAACAAGTATGTTGCTCGTTCGATCCAAACAAGTATTTTGGACGTTTTTATCTTCTTTTGAACTTGCGTATGTCGTAGCAACGCATGAAAGAACCATGAAGACACGCTTTTAAGCCAAGGAACAAAATCGAACCAATAAGCTTATACAACCGAAACTCCAAAAAAAATAACAAACACTAAACCCACCCGAGGCTCTGATACCAAATGTTATCCCAAAAGCTTAATCCATTTCACAACA
>BQNB010174184.1:0-13285 GCA_026074375.1 Tanacetum coccineum
GGGAAACGACCCGGGTGATCACACTTCCCGGTTAAATATACGTATTATATATTATATATATCTTTTAAGAGTGAAGTTTCCTTAGGGAATTTTCTTAATTTATCTTGTGGTATTATATTATATATTTTATTAGTATATAAAACTACTAATCATGCTTCATTTTAAACACTAAAGACTACCTTACAAAGTTTGACCCAAAGTCATACGAATGTATCTTTTTAGGTTACTCGCAAAATAGTAAAGTGTTGGGAATTATAGTTTTCCTAACTTAGTACCATTAGTTATAAAGTTAGTACCGACAGTTATAGTTTGTACTATTAGTATTAGTTAGTATTAGTTTATACTGTCAGTACAAAATAATTAGTACCGTTTAAAAGATATGCTTGAGATATTATAGGAATAGATATGCATTATCTTTCACGCATTTTGTAAGTCTGTTAGGGTTTATCCTTGGTATATAAAAGGAACCCTACGGCATTAGAAAAGATATATCTTATCAAAAAGTAATCTCACAGCTAGTAATCTGTAATCATTTTAGCAGATTAATACAAAAGTTTAGTTATCAATAGTTATTGTTCTTCTTAGCATTATAAGTTAGTTTCTGCATAACTTATAGTGTTCATAGTCATTGTTTCTCCTGTAGTTTGTGTGGATCTATCCACATTGGCTACAACCCTTAACAGGGTAGAAAGATCTATATTGAATAGGGATCTACAAGTGGTATCAAAGCTTGTAGAGAAAATCTAAGTAAGAAGAACTAAAACCCATCAGTTATAAAACTCTACCTTATAAATCTAATCAATGGCTGGATTAGATGATGATATTCCACCACCACCACCACCACAAACACAAACACCAACACAACAAACCCCTCACATTGTCTCAACCATCAAACTCCTTATTCTTAAGAAGGGAGAATATGACATATGGGCCATGAAAATGGAACATTATTTGGCCTATACAGACCATCCTATTTGGGAATTCATTCAAAGAGGCAATGGTCTTGTGAGTGTCTCAACTGATACAAATAGTGTAATAAAGGTTCTGCCTCCTAAGACTGCAGAAGAAATTTTAGCCAGAGAAAGAGAAAGAAAAGCAAGGACCACCTTGCTTATAGCTTTACCAGAAGATCATCTTGCTAAATTTTACAAAATAACTGATGCAAGAGAGATGTAGGAAGCTATCAAATATAGATTTAGTGGCAATGATAAATCTTAGAAGATGCAGAAGAATATTCTAAAGCAACAGTTTGAAGGCTTCTCTGTATCAAACTCAGAAGGGCTACATAAAGGCTATGACAGGTTTCAGAGTCTTCTGAGTCAACTAGAGATTCATGGTGCAGGCGTCTCCACTGAAGATGCAAATTAGAAGTTCCTTAGGTCTCTACCTTCTTCCTAGTCTTAAGTTTCCTTGATCATGAGGACCACGCCAGGAGTAGACAGTCTTTGAATCTGATGTTAAAGGCTCTACTGCATCATCTTCTAGCACGCAAAATGTGGCATTTGTTTATGAGAACTCTAGCAGTACTAATGATGTTAGTACTGCTCATGATGTTTCTAATCCTTCTGGTCATAAGTCATAATGTAAAAATCCTTCATCATACTCCTTTCTTGCCAATCAATCTAGTTGTCCACAATTGGATCATGAGGATTTGGAACAACTTGATGAGTTTGATTTAGAGTGAATGGATTTGAAATGGCAGGTGGCCATGATTTCTATGAGAATGAAGAAGTTTTACAAAAAGACAAGAAGAAAGCTGCAATTTGATGCTAAGGAACCGGTTGGTTTTGACAAAACCAAAGTCGAGTGCTACAATTGCCACAAGACAGGGCATTTTGCTAGAGAGTGTAGATCCAAGGGGAATCAAGATAGTAGGAGGAGAGATGCTTGGAACACTGGGAATAAAGATAAAGACAAGGGGAGGAGATCTGGTAAACAAGAGGAATCTAAAGCTTTGGTGACTCTTGATATAGAAAGTGTTGATTAGACCAGTCACCCAGAAGATGAGTAAGAGAACTATGCTTTGATGGCTTACAGCAGTTCAGGCTCAGACACAGAGGTAACTTCTTATTCAAAAGAGTGTAAAGAATCTTATGCTAAAATTAAAAAATTATATGATGAACAGAGGGAGCAACTTGGTGATGCCAGTATACAAATACAAGCATATACTCAAGCTTTAAAGAAAGTTGAAGCATAATTAGTTGCTCATCAAAAAAATCAACTTTGGTATAAAGAAAATATTAGGTTTATGAAAATTGATTTAGATGATAAAACTGATGTGCTTACATACCATAAGAAACTATTGGCAGAAGCTGAAAAAGAAAAAGAAGAATTAAAAGCTAAAGTAGAAAAATGGCACAACTCTTCTAAAAGTCTTAATATTCTGCTAAATAGTCAGATGAGTGCTAGGGACAAAGTTGGGCTTGGGTATGGAGATCAGATGAATAAAGGTGTCTTAAGTTATGAAAATGAAGTTTTTGGAAGTTTATTTGACAGTAGGTCTAGTGATATAGAAGATAGTCTTGTGAATAATAGATATGCAGAGGGGATGCATGTAGTTCCCCATCTAATGACAGGGATCTACATCCCTTCTGGACCTGATAAATAAATAGAAAACTCATAATTTACATATGGTCCAAAGCAATCTAAACCTAGTGAATCTGATGCTAGGAGCAGTGACTTTACTTCTTGTTAATCCAATTCTAGTAAAGAAACACATGAATCTATGCTTGAATCAGTTGTTAATGAACCCAAAGTAGTAAGTCAACCTAAAGTTTAGACTGATGCTCCTATCATTGAGGAGTATGAATCAGATAGTGATGATGAACATGTGTCTCTACCTTCAAAAGAATATGAAACAGCTAGTTTTGCTAATACTATTAAGCATGTAAAAACACCTAGGCAAACTGTTATACAACAAAACACATGTAGTAAGAGTCCTAAACCAGACAAAAAGGATTGTAGTGGTTTAATGTCTAAAAAACTAGGTTTAAGATATGGGTTTACTAAGAAGGCATGTTTTGTATGTGGTAGTTTTAGCCATCTTATTAGAGATTTTGATTTCCATGAGAATAGAATGGCTAAACAAGCTGAAGTCAACAAAAGGATGTGTAAGGGTACTAGTCAAAGGGAAAATAGGTCAGTGTGGAACAATGTGAATAAACTGAACCACCAAAACTAATTTGTTCCTACTGCAGTACTATCTAGAACTAGCAAAATTTAAGTTAATACTGCTAGAGCTAGCAGTACTAACAATGTTAATACTGTTAGAGCTAGCAGTACTAAAAATGTTAGTACTGCTAGACATAATTTTAACAGTCAGGCAGTACCAACTAATGCTGCCAGGAAAGTTAATACTGTTAAACCTATTATGAATAATGTTAGACCAAAAACTGTTTTTCATAAAACTTATTCACATATTAGAAGGCCATTTAATAGAACAACATCATCAAGAACAAAATTTTCTAATCAAAAGGTTAATACTGCTGAGGTAAAATCAGTTAGTGCTATTGGTGGAAAATGGGAAACTACTGTTAAGCCCTCAGCAGGTTGTAATTGGAGACCCAAAAGGAATTACTAAAACAAAGTCTCCAAATCTAATAGTGGATCAGATTCTAGAAATTATGTTACTTTCAAAGATCGACTAGGCAGACCCAAGCCCAAAATGGCTTAGGTCCCTAAGAGAATCTAATCTCTCTTATTTAATGTGCAGGATTATCCACAAAGAGCTTTAAAGAACAAAGGGATTGTTGATAGTGGATGTTCAAGGCACATGACTAGAAACAAGGCCTACCTTGCTGAATATCAAGACTATAATGGTGGCCCTGTTGCTTTTAGAGGTAGTAAAGGTTACATAAGTGGTAAAGGTAAAATAAAAATAGGAAAGTTAGATTTTAAGGATGTGTGCTTTGTGCAAGAACTACAATATTTCAATCTCTTTTCTATGTCACAGATGTATGACAAGAAGAACAAGGTTCTCTTCACAAACACTGAATGTCTTGTGTTGTCTCCTAACTTTAAGTTACCTGATGAAAATCAAGTATTACTTAGAGTCCCTAGACAAACAATATGTACAGTTTCAACCTAGAGAACATTGTTCCTTCTAGAGGATTAGCTTGTTTGATTGTAAAGGCCACTGTTGATGAATCTAACAAATGGCATAGGAGGTTGGGTCATGTTAACTTTAAAAACTTAAACAAACTTGTGAAGGGAAACCTATTAAGAGGTTTACCTTCAAAGATTTTTCAAAATGACCACACCTGTGTTGCTTGTCAGAAAGGAAATCAACACAAGGCCTCCTGTAAGGATAAATCAGTGAGCTCTATTAGTCAGCCCTTATAGCTTATGCATATAGATTTATTTAGACCTACATTTGTAAAGAGCTTAAACCAGAAGACTTATTGCCTTGTTATCACTAATGATTTTAGCAGATTTAGTTAGGTGTTCTTCTTAAGAACTAAGGATGAAACTAGTGAAATCCTTAAGGACTTTATAAGACAAATAGAGAACCAATTAAATCAAAAAGTTAAAACTATAAGATGTGATAATGAAATAGAATTCAAGAATAGGGATTTTATTGAATTCTGTGGGTCAAAAGGGATCAAGAGGGAATACAGTAATGCCAGAAATCCACAACAAAATGGAGTTGCTGAAAGAAAGAACAGGACCCTTATTAAGGCTGCTAGAACTATGTTAGCAGATTCATTTTTACCTAAAACTTTTTGGGCTGAAGCAGTTAGTACTGCTTGTTATGTTTTGAATAGGGTATTAGTGACCAAACCTTAAAATAACACTCCTTATGAGCTCATTACTAGTAAAATACCAATCATAAGTTATATAAGACCTTTTGGGTGCCATGTGACCATCTTAAATACCATTGACCACCTGGGCAAGTTTGATGGGAAATCTGATGAAGGGTTCTTAGTAGGGTATTCTCTAAATAGCAAGGCTTTTAGGGTATACAATTTAGAAACCAAGAGAGTTGAAGAAAACCTGCATATAACCTTTTTAGAAAATAAACCAAATGTTACAGGGAAAGGACCAAATTGGCTGTTTGATCTTGATTATTTAACTGATTCAATGAATTATCAGCCTGTGAGATCAGAGAATCAAGCTAACAAACATGCAGGTCCAAAAGAAGCTAATCATATTGCAGGTACACAAGATAATATTGATGCAGGAAATTCTGAAATGGAAGCTGAATCTGCTCAAGACTACTTTGTACTGCCAATATGGTCTTCTTATACTTCAACAGTCAAGAGCTCAGAAGCAAAGAATGAAGGTGAAAAGTCTACTAAGAATACTGATTTAAAGACAAATGAGAAGCCAGTAGATCAGGAGGATCAAGCCTTTTTGGATGAGCTTGAAAGGCTTAAAAGACAAGAAAAGGAGGCTAATGATGCAGCTGAAGCTCTTAGAAAGGAGTTTGCCCAAGATACTGAGGATTTGCTTCTTCAAGCAGGAGCTGCTAGAGCTAGCAGTACTAACACAGTTAATACTGCTAGCACACCAGTTAGTACTGCCAGTCCTTCTGGTGGACTATCCTACACTGATCTAACCAATACTGACCAAGATGATTCTCAAATACCTGCTCTTGAGGATATTTATGACAATCCTAATGATGGTATTTTTACCAATGCATCTTATGATGATGAGGGTGCAGTGGCTGACTTCACAAATTTAGAAACTATTGTGAATGTTAGTCCTATTCCCACATCAAGGATTCACTCTATTCATCCTTCAACTCAAATTCTTGGAGATCCAAAATCAGCAGTTCAAACAAGGAGCAAAGTGAACAAAAGTTCTGGAGCCCATGCTTTTGTAAGTTATATTCAAAAGCAGAGAAGAAATAATCATAAGGACTTCCAGCATTGTTTATTTGCTTGTTTCTTGTCTCAAATTGAACCCAAGAAGATATCTGAAGCACTTGAAGATGAAAGTTGGGTTGATGCTATGCAAGAAGAACTGCTGCAATTCAAGATACAGAAAGTTTGGATTCTTATAGATTTGCCTTATGAGAAGAAGGCAATTGGGACAAAATGGGTTTACAGAAATAAAAAGGATAAAAAAGGTGTTGTGGTTAGAAATAAGAGAAGGTTGGTTACCCAGGGATATAGACAAGAGGAGGGGATAGACTATGATGAGGTTTTTGCTCCTATGGCTAGGATTGAAGCCATTATGATCTTTTTGGCCTTTGCTTCTTGTATGGGATTCATAGTTTATCAGATGGATGTGAAGAGTGCTTTCTTATATGGCACAATTGATCGGGAGGTATATGTATCTCAACCTCCAGGCTTTGTAGATCCTAAGTTCTCTAAGAAGGTCTACAAGGTTGTGAAAGCTTTGTATGGTTTACACTAAGCTCCCAAAGCCTGGTATGCTACTTTATCCACTTTCTTGTTGAAGCATGGATACAGAAGAGGAAACATTGACAAGACTCTTTTTATCAAGAAGGACAAGAATGATATCATGTTAGTGCAGGTTTTGTGTGGATGATATTATTTTTGGTTCTACAAATAGGTCTTGGTGTGATGAATTTGTGGCATTAATGAAGAGCAAATTCCAGATGAGTTCTATGGGAGAGCTCACCTTCTTTCATAGATTACAAGTCAAACAGAAAGAAGATGGTATTTTTATAAGTCAGGATAAGTATGTTGCAGAAATCCTAAAGAAGTTTAATTTTGCTAGTGTAAAGACTGCTAGTACACTAGTTGAGACCTAGAAGCCTTTGGTCAAGGATGAGGAAGTTGCTGATGTAGATGTACACCTTTATAGATCCATGATTGGCTCTTTAATGTACTTGACTGCTTCTAGGCTGGATATTATGTTTGCAGTCTGTGCTTGTTTTAGGTTTTAGGTAACTCCAAAGATCTCCCATCTAAATGCTATGAAAAGAATCTTTAGGTACCTTAAAGGTAAACCCAAACTGGGCCTTTAGTAACTTAGAATGTCATCATTTGACCTAGAAGCCTACTCAGATAGTGACTATGCTAGAGCAAATCTTAACAGGAAATCCACAACAAGAGGTTGTCAATTTCTTAGCAGGAGACTTATTTCATGGCAATGCAAGAAACAGACAATTATGGCTACTTCTACTACAAAGGCAGAATATGTTACTGCTGCAAATTGCTGTAGGCAAGTTTTGTGGATTCAAAATCAAATGTTAGACTATGGGTTCAACTTTATGAACACAAAGATCTACATTGATAATGAGAGTACTATATGCATTGTAAAGAATCCATCATTTCACTCCAAAACAAAGCAAATTGAAATTAGGCACCACTTCATTAGGGATACTTATGAGAAGAAACTTATCCAGGTGCTAAAGATTCACACTGATGACAATGTAGCTGATCTTTTAACCCAAGCTTTTGATGTTAGCAGGTTCAATTTCTTGATTGTTAACATTGGAATGATCAATCAATAGGTTGCATTAGTTAAGGGGACGCAATATAATTTGTTGTAAAGTTTGTATGGAATGTTATGTGAGCAGAAGGATCTTGATCATGGTGATGTTTTTCATAGAGTTATTTGGGTTCTAGAGTGCAATTGAAGAGAGCTATAGATGGTACTAAATAGCTCTTGTGGCCAAACTTCTTCAATTTTTGGTTAACAAAAGTTAGTACCGTTAGGCTTATATGTTGGGAATTAAAGAGCTTCTATAAGATAATGCTGTTGAAGGACTTAATACTGCTAGTAGTAATAGTTAGTACTGCTAGTTATAGTTAGTACTGTTAGTACAATGTTAGTACTGTCAGTATATAGTTAGTACCGTTATTATAAAATAGTTAGTACCGTTTAAGAGATACGTATGAGATATTATAGGAAAATATATACATTATCTTTTACGCGTTTTGTAAGCCTATTAGGGTTTTTCCTTGGTGTATAAAAGGAACCCTTACGGCATAGTTAGAAGTAAGAATTCATAGATTAATATTCAGAGAATAAAAGAAGAACACGATTAGTTATTAGGCAAAACATATAGTTGTTTTGTGATTTGTTCAATATAGTAAAGGTTCTGTGTTCATTGTTTGATTGTTTCTTCTGAGTATATAAAGATTAATTCCGCATAGTCTTTATATATACACCACAAGGTTTCTAATCTAGTTGTTTAGATTTATCTAAGCAGAACAAAAGATCCATTCAATTGGAACCAACAAGTGGTATCAGAGCGGGTTTTGAAGAAACAAACTAGATTCATCTAAGCAAAACCTTGATTTTGAAGAAACAAACTAGATTCATCTCTTTGCTCATTCCCTATATCAAAAACCATGGATCTAGAAAATACCCAAAATAATTCTCTTGCAAAACTACCACTTCTCAAGCAAGGTGAATATGATACATGGAGACTCAAGATAGAATCATACATTTAATTTCTAGACTATGCTCTTTGGGAGATCATAGAGGAAGGAAACTCTTTCAAGCCAGTAGCTCGAACCACTGTAAACAAAGATGGTACATCTACTACAACAATACCTGGTCCTGTTACTGATGAACAGAAGATCCTAAAGAAGAATGGTCTTAAAGCCCGAAGCATCTTGATGATAACACTTCCAAGTGAGCATCTACTTACTTTCAATAAACACAAGGATGCCAAGTCTTTATTTGAAGCCATAGAAGCAAGATTTGGTGGTAATGAAGCCACCAAGAAGACTCAAAAGACACTCTTAAAGCAGATGTATGAAACCTTCAATGCTTCTAGCTCAGAGTCACTTGACTCTATCTTTAACAGGCTTCAGAAAATTGTAAGCCAGTTAACTATCTTAGGTGAAATCATCACTCCAGAAGAACTTAACCTAAAATTCTTAAGAAGTCTTCCTACTGAATGGGGTATGCATGTTGTGGTCTGGAGGAACAAATCAGATCTGGGCTTAATAAGTTTTGATGATCTTTACAACAATTTTAAGATTGTTGAACCAGAAGTCAAAAGAAGTGTAATCTCTAGCTCAAACTCAGGCTCTCAGAATTTGGCCTTTCTCTCAGGTCATAGCAGTACAAATGATGTTAATACTGCTAATGTTCATGTTAGTACTGGTAGTACTCTCTGTTAGTACTGCTAGCATTAATAATAGTACTGCTTGTCTTAGTGATGCCACAGTATATGCTTATCTGGCCACTCAACCCAATGGGTCTCAAGTTGTTCATGAAGACCTAGAGCAAATTCATGAAGATGATAATGATGAAATGGATTTAAAGTGGCAATTAGCATTGCTAAGTATGAAAGCAAGAAAGTTTTATCAGAGAACTGGTAAAAAGATTATCATCAATGGAAGTGATACTGCTGGTTATGACAAGAAAAAGGTGGAATGTTTCAACTGTCATAAGTTGGGACATTTTGCTAGAGAGTTCAGAAATCCTAAGAGTCAGGCAATGGAAAACGAACATAAGTCAAGATAGCTCAAGAAGAACAGTGAATGTGGAAGAATCTTATTCCAAAGCTATGTTAGCTATAGATGGGACTGGATTTGATTGGAGCTACATGGCAGATGAGGAGGCTTCTACCAACTTTGCACTTATGGCTTTCTCTGACTCTGAGGTACAAAATAACAAAACTTGCTCTAAAACTTGTCTTAAAAATTTTGAAGATCTTAAGTCTAAGTATGATAAGTTGAGAATAGAGCTTAATAAGTCTGAATCTGATTTAGATAGCTATAAAAAAGGGTTTAGTTTCAGTAGAAGAACAACTGGTCTTTTATAAGAAAAATGAAAGTATGCTTTGTGATCAGATTGCTGTTCTTAAAAGAGATGCCTCATTTAATGAATCAGATATTAATGCTCTTAAGAAACAGGTAGAAAGACTTAAGAAAGAAAAAGAGGATAATCAGTTTAAAATTGACAACTTTGAAAATGCCTCTAAAAGTCTGGATCAATTGATTGGAAATCAAATATCTGATAACAATAAGAAGGGTCTAGGATATAATGTTGTTCCCCCTTCACTTACAGGCTTATTTGCACCTCCCAGTATTGATTTATCAAACTCAAGACTTGAGAAATTTAAACAGCCCGAATTTGAAGGATATGGTGTTAAGGTAAATAAGGGTGCTAGTGAAAATGTCTCTAAAGAAGTTAAGAAAACTTCAGATGCTCCAATAATTGAAGATTGGGTTTCTGATTGTGATGAAGATGAGACTGTTGTGTTAGAATATCTTAATGTTCAAAAACCTAAGCAAGCTGATCAACCTAGAAAAGTTAGTCAAAACCCTAGGAACAACAGTACAAGCTGGAATACCCCAATGCCTAAAAAGTTGGGAGTTGGATTTTAGTTTACACCAAAAGCTTGTTTTGTGTGTGGGAGTTTTAATCATCTAATTAAAGACTGTGATTTTCATGATAAAAGGATGGTACAAAAACCTATTTTGAACAATGTGAAAAAGGGAACCGGTCAAAGGGAAGTTAGATCAGTTTGGACTACTCCAACAGCATTTTTAACCAAGTCTGGCCTAGTACCATTTAGTACTGCTAGGCAAAGCTTTTCAAGAACTACATCACCAGTTAGTACTGCTAGGTCATTCAATACTGTTGTACCCTCTGTAAATGTTGTCAAACCAAGGACAAATGCTTTTCAAAAGTCACATTCACCATTAAGAAGACCTTTTTACCAACAAACAGCACTTAAAAATAGAAATTTAAATAACAAAGTTAATACTGCTAAGGTAAGTTCTGTTAATACTGTTAAAGGAAAAACAATGACAAGTACTGTTGGGGAACAAGGGATAAATGTTGTTAAGCCTACAGCGTACTGGGCATGGAGACCTAAAATAAAGATGATAAATCATGTCTACAAGAATACTGGATCATGTATTTGTAAGCAATTTAACTATATTGATCCAACAGGCAGAAATAAGTCAGTAATGGCTTGGGTTCCCAAGAGAAATTAATTCTCTTATAACAAGTATAGTTAGTTCTGCTAATTATACTTGATGTTGCTATGTTAGTATTGCTATTGTATTTTCTTTGTTTTAGACTAACATTTGCAGGTTATAAAAAGAAGTATAGTTGGATTTAAGGGGAGGACTTTGATGAGAACTTTGATGATAGAATGGATGATCTTTTAGTGTTGGTTTTACAACCAGACAATAAATGGTCATCAATTCACCATGCTTAACAGGCATAAGAACTGGCTAGTCCATAAGCAAACGGTTTGTGGTAAAGACTTTTCAAATCCGTTTATGGTTGACAATTTACCAAAAATTGTATGGTTCTCAACTCTCCTTGCTTCACAACAAATAGTTGGCTAGTCCAGGATCAAACAGTTCTTGGTAAAGACTAATCAAATCTGTTGATAACTGATAGTTTGCTAAAAACTATATGGTTATCAATGCAACATGTTTTTGCAATGAAGCATTGGCTATTCCAGGGCAAATGGTAACTTGTAAAGAATCATCAAATCCGTTTATGGCTGGTAGTTTGCCAAAAACTATAAGTCCAATGATCTACCTTTCTCAAAAGGTTACACACTTGGAAGTGGAGAGGACAATCCGAAACTTATAGAATTGATGGATTTGTGTACAAAATTGATTGATAAAGTTACCATTTTGGAAAATGCTCTTAAACAATCTAAGGAGTCTTATACTCAGACTCTAACAATGTTGATGAAGAAAGTCAAAAGAGTGAAAGACAAGCTCAAGTTATGATTTCAGATGCAGAAGAGTATTTGATTTCAGAGGATCCTGTCAAATAAGAGAGGATGGAAGAAACCGAAAATGCATGAGTGGAGTATGACAAACTTCAAAGGTATGAACTACGAGCAAGTCTATATTTAAAGAAGAGTATAGGAAGTTATGCTTGGTGTTAATACTGCTAGGTATAAGCTTAATACTGCTAGTGTTAAGTTTGTACTGTTGGGGATATATTTCTACTGCTAAGAGAAGTTAGTATTGTTAGGTTCAAGTTAGTACTGCTAGACCAAATTTAGTACTGCTAAGTGACCGTTAGTACTGTTTGAACCATAACAAAATTAATTTAAGAGTCATTAAGATATTTCTGCCAACAACCTAGCTTATAAGGTTTCATGATAAGCTCAAATATTTTACTTCTCATAAAATTCCAGAATATTAATCAACTTTTTATTCATCAAAATGGAAAATTTGGAGTTTTACGACAAACATAATATTGTAAATTAGGAATATATCTTGCTGGGAATGACAGAAGCAAAAGATTCTAAAGTCTGCAAGATTACAAGAGCAGATGGAAGTTCAAGCTTTCATAGAGATATTCAAACATTGTTAAGAAGACTTGATAGACATGATTTAAGTCAAATCTACAGCTTGGTTCAAGAAACATTTAAAGATCATCCACTTGAGGGTCATGATTTAGATCTATGGGGAGATCTTAGGATGATATTTGATCCAAATGAAGAAGATGACATATGGTCGAATCAACAATATTGGGAGTTACTAAGATGGAAATTACATGAATACAGTGGTATTTACTCTTTGTTCTTAGATGGTACATCAATACAGATCAACATGTTAGTAGAAAAGAAGTACCCACTGAAGAAGGCTATCTTGGAAAAGATGATCAACTTAAAGATTGAAGCAAAAGAAGATAGTAATATGGCAATTGAGCTTATAAAGTTTATCAAATCTCAGATTGCAAAACAGAGTTAGTTATAAAGAATTTTTGAAAGCTATCAGGAAAGGAAGCTAAATTGTTTAAAAGAATCCTCTCAAAATCAAAGAGCTTTGCTTCAAGAAACTTAAGATTTGAAAGTAAATCATAAGTTTAGGGGAGGATTGTTGGGAATTAAAGAGCTTCTACAAGATAATGCTGCTGAAGGACTTAATACTGCTAGTAGTAATAGTTAGTACTGCTAGTTATAGTTAGTACAATGTTAGTACTGTCAGTATATAGTTAGTACCGTTAGTTAGTATATTAGTTCTGCTTATGAGATATGTATGAGATAAATTAGGAATAGATATGCATGATCTCTGCATAATCTCCTAACGCGTTTTGTAAGCCTATTAGGGTTTTCCTTAGTATATAAAAGGAACCCTACGACATAGTTAGACATATCTCTGTTTCATATACTTTCATAGTCGTCTAATTCATATAATAGTTAGAGTCTTTCATTGTAAGGCAAAACATATAGTTGTTTTGTGATTTTTTCAATATATTGAAAGCTTTGGGAAAGTTCTGTGTTCATTGTTTGATTGTTTCTTCTGAGTATATAAAGATTAATTCCGCATAGTCTTTATATATACATGATTCGTATTATAGTATATATATAATATATAACACAATGCAAACCTCAACCAATTGCCCTTGACCAAGGCAAAAAGTCAAA
>BQNB010174185.1:0-13285 GCA_026074375.1 Tanacetum coccineum
TTTAAAGACCCGTGTCATTATTGAATGACATTTCTAGGACCGTAAATGTTATCGATAAACGGAAGACATGTCTTAAAAAAACTATTTTTGGCATTTTATATTTTCTGATTTTTTATGGATTTTTTTTGTGGGTTTTATATTTTTGTATTTTCTTTTTGATTTTGAGTATGTACATATTTACATAGAAATTCCTAAGCCATGAGCGATCTTCAGTCATATGTTTTGAGCTGCCTGATTCCAAATACCAGAGAACGATCTGTACAATCTACATTTGAACAAAGGCAAAAATGGAGATTGGGGTACATTGGATCCCCAATTGCAATTAGGGTCCGGTTGGTTGGTGTACGCAAGATTATATGCTACAGGGGCAATAGTTTCCTGGTGGATCAGCTGGCATACAATCACTCTTAAGAGCAGTAGACCTAACTAAAGGGCATTGTCTTCTTAACAGGAGAAGTCTACCAGTGGGCTTCCTTTGTTTTGTAGGCAAAACCTTAGGTGGAGTATTCCTAGTTAAAGGCCACTGATCTCCTAAAGGTAATAGTCTGCCAATGGGTCACCACTGATGGCCGATAGTGGTAAACAATTTCCCTGTGGCCTTCCAAACTTGCTTAACCCGCCACACTTTAGTGGCAGGGGATTGCTTCACAAACATCCCAGAACGCACACACATTGATCATGATTAACAGAAATTAAGCATTTGTTACAAGTTTTGCAGGAAGTATTAGAATTCGAATTAATTACAGTACGCTTATAGCTAATACTAGAATCAACACAATTCTTTTGTTTCTCATTCGACTTATTCATCCTAGAATGGGCTTCTACTTGTTTCATGGCACTTTTAGCTGGCAAGGTCCTATCTTTCTTTGTATTGTTTCTAGGCTTTGACCTGCTAGGTGTTGAGGCACCGTTTACTCCTGTAGAGGGAATTCCAGGAGCATTAGTTAAATGTATTTTCTGGTGCTCAACTTGTGGTGGTGTGTTATGAGTTGAGGTTTCACATGGTTCTACAAAAGAAACTTGTTTTTTTCTACGTGAATTGGTAGAGGCATTCTGTTTATCACGAGGGCTAAAGTCTTTAGGACACGTGCCTATTACATATTCTAATATCTCCTGAGAGTGTTTAGTGTAACGGCAAGCAAAAGCAAGAGAGGTATCCAATGGTCTTTTCACCTTAGCTTCCTTTACTATTTCACGAAGGGTTTCTACATTTTCCTTAAGGTGTTTGATATAGTGTAGATGCACTTCCTGATTCTTATTGAGTCTAGGGGGAATTGGTTCAACATCTATAGGATACCTACTAGGAGCCAGCACTTTAGGTTTACTATCAGGTATGGTGACACATTTGGAATTATCTTTAAGTTGAGCCTTAAGGTTTTTAATTTCAGATAACAAAGAGTTGTTCTGGTCAGTTGGTGTTGGCACGCGTTATCTTAACTTAATCATACAAGTCTTATTAATGCTGCTTAACTTTTTAATTTTCTGCCCTAAAGCATTTCATTAAGATCGTGTTCGGGCATTGAGCTTTGCAGTTTAATCTTTATATTGAGAAGCTTAGGCCTTAGGTCAAGAGTGGGATCTGCTATCACTTTTTTTCCCTTGTTAAGCGAGAGATTTCTCTTTTAATTCACGAATTGTATTCGACCTCGACTTTGAACTCTGTTTCATTTTAGTTTTCCCAATCACAAAACTGTGAATCTATTGGATGGAGCATCCGAAGACGTCACTCGCTTTTTTGTTTTCCAAAATGTTCATTTGAGATTTTGATACTTTAATTGTAAGTTAAAGTGTTCAACTTCAAGTTTGGAGAAATGTTTTATCATTGAGTCGTGATCATCATTTTGAATCTTGTTTCTCAGATTAAAATTTTCAGATTCAAGGTCGGCAATACGTTTCTGAGCAATAGTGAAAGTCATTCAATGTCAGATAATCTAGACACATTTAATACAAATCGTTGCAATATAAAACACATCTTTGGACAAGCATTCAGCAATTAGGTCTATTATAATGAGAAGGTTTTTTTCGTTCTATTCTCTATATAGACGCCATTGTGTTGTGATAATATCCATTCTTGTTAACGCCTCGCGTTTCCGCCTTGGCGGGGTGTGACACTTCAGTGACCAGAGATTTTTGAATTCCTTCAAAATGTTCTTTGAGTAGATTGAAAAATGGAATTACTTCGGTTAAGTAACACCGTTTTGTTTGTTCAAAACCCCTTTCCCCCTCAGTTATGCTTGTTGGTGTAATACGCTTTTTACAAGTTTTCTTAAAGTCCCAAAATAGTTGAGCAATTACATACAGACCAATATTTACTTGACTTGTAGTTTGAAGCGTTCGAGGGACCAGATGGACCGGTGTATTGGGATGATACACAGTCGCAAGTGGCAGGACAGGCATGGGTGGGGCATTGGCCTTTAGCTCTTAGGCCTTTCATTTTTCTAGATCTATTGACCAAAATACTTGCTTAGGTGTCAGTTAAGTCTGAGGGATGAATGTTGCCATAAACTTTTCTTTTGAGTAGTTAAGGAGGGTCATATGTTAACCCTCTTTTCCACACAGGCAGAGTCATTCATTTTCACATGCAGTTTATTCCTAGTAGCTTCAGCTAACTCTAGTTCTTCCTCAGACGATGGAACATTTACAGGCACATGATGAGTCTTAGAAGAACTTCACCATCTTACCATTGCGGGTGGGCCTTTTTGGCCTGTTAGAGTGAAAAAGTGTTTTGGGCATAACTAGTTTTAGTCCTTTGGTCATACACCTGAGCAGGATTTAACATCATATGGATAGTTTGAATGGATTGATCTTGTGAGTGAAGCTTATTCTTAAGTTTATCGTTAAGGTGTTTCAAATTGGAAAAAGCAGTCAGGAATTTGGACTCTTTCTGTTTAAACTCATGTTTCAAAGTCGTTACAGTTTCTTCAAATATCTTGTTGTTTTTCCATAGTTGAATTAAGTCGCAACTTGACAACTGAAGTTCTTTTTAGATTTTCTTCCATTTATTATGATTTTGAATAAGGCATTACGCATTTGATCTTCCATTAGCTGTTCCCGTTCAGTTCAATTGAAATTAGCACGTTGCTATAAATGGCAATTGTTCCTTGTAGATCTTAAGTTCATTGGCTATCGGGTCATGAGGAACAAACGCATCATTATCAGACGATACACATACATTATTTAGAGTGGAAGATGCACAACTTGGTACAACAGAAATATTATTGACCGACAAATATTGTTCATATGGAATAACATTGCTGTTACCCATATAGACACTAGTTGAGTCAATAACATTTGACTGTTGTACTTCATTATGAATCTCATGTTCGTCCTGATTAGTAACACTATAGATCAAACCGCTTTTCCAGAGTGAGTACCTCCAAACAGATGATGCATTCGATAGCTAGCTTGTGGATTGTTTGGACTCCGGCTAAGGACAATAAATTAGCTATGAATATGTTCTGAGCAGTCGGTTTCATCATCTACATATTGACTCAAAAGCGTCACATTCATTGGTGGGAGGGGGGGATTGGGGAAATGTTGTCCTCATTCAGAGCTAAGTCTTGGACTGGTTGATTATCCACATCTGCATCAAAAGTGTTTCCCTGTTCACCAGCCAGAAAGAGTTTAGTTCCTTCTTCACCAAAACTGCACCTATTCTTTGGGCTTACATCAGCAGGCATTTGTCTTGAAATTAATCTTAATTCTGTGGAGCTTCGCCTGCAGTAACAGTTCCTTGCAATATGTCCAACCCCATTACAGTTATAACACTTGACCAGTTTTCCTTGACCTGCATTGGCATTCCCAGCTCTATTATGTGCCCCCCATTGCCTGCAGCACCATTTCCCCGAGCAAAATACCTCTGATTCTGATTCTGATTCTTCGCCCCTTGAACATTTGACGACAACGCCGGACCATCTTGGAATGTTGCTTGATTTCGAAGTGTTAGAAAAGTTCGAGTTGTGTTTGTCTGGGAAAGTCTAGCCTCTGAATGATTGGGCAAGAAGTCCATTTGTTTGGTTAGGTTGTCAAGTATTTCATCAGTTTGGGTGTATCCGGAATCAATTTGTGATGTTTCAAGGGAATATTGTTAGATATTGTAAATGTTTGAGGGTTTATTGATCGAAGAAGGACTATTGTTGAGAATGGGACATGTGATGATTGGGGCATGAGGTTGGCACCGTTGACAACAATGCAAGCTTTGATCATTGTAGCAGGAGTACATTCTTTCAATAATCAGTCGATCTTGTGTAGCTGCTTTCATGTTGTTTTAGTCTGCTTATTAGCTGTTCGTGATTTGTCTCTTTCGACTTTGTTGGTTTAACTAGCTACTCAGAACCTATCCCCATTCAAGTGACATAATGTTCATAAACTTGGAGTTCGTGAATGTTAGGATATTGTCCTATGATATTCCTATGTTTGTTGACCAGGCTTTGGTGAAAGCGATCATAGTACTCATTGATAGTTTTCAACTGGAAGATCTTGAACTATCAAAATTCATCGTACAACTGAGTTTTCTCTGTCTATTTTTGTGAGCTCAGAACCTACAAGAAGCATTTGACGTTTGTCCCAAATTGCTTTGCTGTCAATTTTGTGATTGATGAGCTTGTTTTTTTTTTTTTTTTTATAGATATCCTTTGGGTAATTCTTGGTAAGCACAATATTGGTGGCTACGGCATCTGCTTTGTACCGTTTCTTCTCGGTCACATGAGATCCTCATATGTACGAGGCCTTTCTGGTCCAAGAAGGACACCTCCCTCAGGGGTAGTTCCGAGTGTATCCCTTGTGGTTCCAAGCTCAAATGGTCCTTGATCAATCGACTGAAGAATTTGCAATCCATTTTCCTTTCCTCTACAATACAATCGGATTCGTTGTGACCATGATTCGTAATCAATCCTATCGAGCATAGGAGGGCGGGTATCGGAAACCGGCTGCTTGAATCATCTCTGAATTACTGGACATGGTTGATTACTTGTATTATGATAAACTTTGGATCGGTACAATGATTAGTGATTGTATGTTAAAAGTGGTGTATGATTGTTAGATTAGGTGATATGTTGTTTGTTTGTGATTTGGTTTGGTTTAATTAAGTCTACGAGATGTATTACACAAGTCTCCGTCAGGAAATTTTAGACAAAACGCAGTGATGTGTCCTAGACAAAACGCAGTGATGTGTCCTAGACAAAACGCAGTCAAGAGTCTTAAAAGTGGATGATGAAAAAATGAGTGGTTAGGATTAACCCATTTGTTTTTTTTTTTTTGCCCTTGTTTTTTGAGGATCTCATCTCTTTATAATAATTTGTAGATTTGTATAATATTACACAAACTATTAAGAAAATAGAATTATTGTAAGATCTTAAGATCCCAATCCGATCTTCGATCTCAATCTTGTAAAGACAAAAGCGATCCTAAGTAGGATCCCGATCTTGAAAACCTTGGTTTCACAAATACTTTTTGAAGCCTTTATGGGCCCGGAAAGAATTTTTATTAGAAATAAACATTTCGAGAAACCAATTTAGAATTGATGGATAGACGATTGATTACTCATAAATGTAGAGTTTTAGGCTTTGAGGTAAATGTCTGTCGTATCTCATTCATTGAACCGTTATATATATATGATACATAGAGGATTTTAGATACGGGCTTGAGCCCAATACATATACAACATAACTAATACGGGCTAACACACCCCCACAGTTGCAGCGGAAGGACACCGGACGCTCAAACTGTTGGGATTTTAAATCTAATTAACCATTAAACACGAGTACGTAGCAGAAAGTAAACACGTATAGAATTCATAATTAACAAGATTAGAGATGTGTACCTTTTAAAAATAAATGTTACACCTTCTTGAATATACACGTATGTATAACACCACGCGTAACCACTATGATCAAAGTATAATCCCTCTACTTCAACACACACAATACGTTCTTTAGCAAACTATAGTTTATTGGATATCACAATACAAGCTTAGGAATGATGGGTTGGCCAAATTTCTAGAGAGAGAAAGTGACTAGTCTAGTGAGAGAAAACACCTTTAAGTGTGTGTGTTACCAAATGAACAACCAACCCCTTCCCATGACTGGAAAGGGGTATTTATACAAGTGTTTTGGTGCCCCTAAATGGGCCATGGAGTGGGCTAACAAGTAGGTAAAGACCCGGCCTAACAACATAAGTCGTACGGTAACTAAACGATTAAAACTAAGACTACGAGCTAACCTATGCTAGATATAACACGGGGTGACCGAGTCTTTTACATGGATTTTCATAATCCTAACATTCCATATTAAAGATCAAAGTTATTGCTACATGCCACACCAAGAGTTTATGTACCTCAGACATAGCTATTCAGACATGCAGATTCTTGAAATAAGTAAACATAAAAGTACCAAGAATGCTTCTTTACCAGATTTGTCTTGGATTCAGGGCCCACAAAAGGTATTTTTAACCTCGTAAACAATTCCTTGATAAATATGTTATCATCTTTCAACATAGAGAAAACCTTGCCAACCATAAAAAAATATCAGACATAGAACAATCAAGAGTCACAGCTCACGATTACAAAAATAATGTAATAATCTCACCATTCCATTATTTGAATGGATTATCGAATTCAAGCTTGCAATTGTGGCATCATTATATTCTCCAAATAAAAACCCTAAAACCCTAATACATATGCATACACAATGAAATCATAAGATGTGTTACATACATGTGTGAGCTTTAATGATCGGTTTAGAGAAGAGTGATATTTTGCATGCGTGTTTTTCCAACTCTTGCCTTGCCAGGAGTTATCATTAAGAGAACGTAGCTAATATGATTGTTTGTGATGTATATCTTCTTAAAATCAATCCTAAATTATTTAATTTTAGATTCGGTAGATTAGGAGAATTGTTTAATCAAAAATTGATACATATCGTGTAGCTTTAATGATCGTTTAGAAAACAATCAAGAGCTCACAGCTCCAATTACCTTAATAATGTTATAATCTCACCATACCTTATTTGGAATGGATTATCGAATTCAAGCATGCAACTGTACATCATCAAATTCGCTAAATAAACCTTAACCCTAAAACATAGCCTACAATAAGAAATAATAAATTGTTACATAATTGTTTGTGAGCTTTAATGACGTATTTAGTAAGAGTGATAATTTTGGCATGCGTGTTTTTTTCCCAACTCTTGCCTTCCAGAGTTATCATTAAGAAACGGGAGCTAATATGATTGGTTTGTGATGTAGATCATCTTAAAATCATCTAAATTAATTATTGATTCAGTAGATTAGAGAAATGTTTTTTGTAATTATCTTTGCATAACTTATAATATTTTTTTAAGTAGGCAAGATATAATTCAAAAAATTGCTAGTCTATGTGGTTAAGTGGGTTTGTTATATATCACAAAGGTATTAGGTTCAAATCTTGTTAGTGACAATTTTTTTAAAAAATGAATTTTACAATAAATTATTTAAAAAATGAAATTTACAAAAAAAATAAAAAAAACAAAATTTACAAAAAAAATAATAAAAAATAACAAAATTTACAAAAAAAACTTGATGACATGGCTTGTGTGATGACGTGGCATTAAATAGTCAAATCGCCTCATGTTACACACACACACACACTACACACACACGACACACACACAACACACCCACATCATATATATATATATATATATATAGTATATATATAATAAATATATATAAGAAATAGTATAATATATAATATAGATATTATAAAAATAATAAATGTATAATATATATATATATATATACCGGCCGAAAACCAAACTTACTATTTCTATATATGTCAAACGCACCCTAATACATTTTTAACCGTAATATAATATCCGTTGTAGTTTCACGACCTCAAACGAACTCAAAAACGCTTAAAACCCCACTTTTTGACATAATTCAGCATGTATACAAACTTTTCCTAAAAGACAAATCACCAAGTTTGACACCTAGTTTTTTTCCTATCGACAAGCATTTTCATACCAAAGTCGCTTGAGTATTTATGTAAAACGTTAAAATGAGCAACTTTTATGTTTTAACGGAAGGCCGGTATGGACCAGTAAAGGCCCGAAACCTTGATTGAAAACTGCATCAGCTCACTTTTTCAAAAAGTGCAGAATTTTTTAATACAAAAAACGCAGAACTGATTTTTGCTAAAAATCCCCCTTTTTACGCACTTTCAGACCCAAATTCCTCGCGACAGAATAACCACGTCATTTCGGACAACTTTCGTGTTTTGAACGAAGGCCGAAACGGACCAGAAAATGACCAAATTACCTTTTTTTCTTTCTGCACAACTAAAATTTTTGACAGCTTTTATATAAGTTATTTTTCCAACATTTTCTTCAGTTTTGACCCATCTTTTAGCATTTTAAGACTGAATTTTATACGCGGCACATGTAAAACGACATTTTAAACAACTTTTATGTTTTAGCCGACGGCTAAAACGGACTAGAAAATGACCAAAATGCCACATTAATTTTATGCGCAAACTACCCTATACAAAACATGCTGAATTTTTGTTTAGAAAATTTCTAAACTTCGGACAGCCATAAAAACTTTGTTTTTAAGAGTTACGAGTTGAATTTTATATCAAAACGATCGTCTCGACGAATACTAACATATTTCAAAGACTAAAATTTATAAAAATATTTTCACGACACCCTAACGAGGCGTCTAATTTACTGCACAAATTTAAATCTTTCAAAACCTATATATAATTTACATTCAAACTTCATCAAATCAACATCACAACTTCACAAAAATATCACCAATCCTACTCTACATCATCTAATACCTTTAACCAACAATTTCTATAGGTCAAAACCTATTATACACACATACTTTATGGATTCTAAAATTATGAAATAAATTATACAAAAACATAAGAAATAAATATGGAAAAAGGAATTCAAGGGTACTCACAACACAGTAGAAATCAAAATAGAAAATCAAACACACCCTCCTTGGTCCTTGTGTTTAGCCGATTCCAACAACACCCTAAAAATAATAATCCCAAACTTGTCGTATTCGAATTATACGTTTCGGAAGTACGAGGCGAATGTTCAATTCAGAGTCGAATAGTAAAATAATTGATGGGATCGACAAACTAAGTCGAGTTTCGAGACCATTGTATCGCTAACAATGTCTTGAGAAGGTTTTAGAGATCGTTGTATCATTCACAACGTCTTAATAAAAGTATTAGTATTTATATAAATAACATTTATATAAAAATAAAATATAGTGACGCTCTAGAAGGTAGACATAAGTGATCAAACATAGTCGACATTTATATAAATTACCTTTATATAAATAAATAACAGTAATCTTGAAGATAAGCATAAGAGATCGAAATGAAAGTGAAGTATTATATAATCATTTTCCATATAATACTAATAGTAATGCTCGAGGGAGTAAATATAAGGAACCAGGAAGTACGCGCACACAGATATCGGATAAAATAAGGAGAGACCCTAAATTTTAAAAAATAGTCATAGTCTAGGTTTTGAAAATGACCCAGTTCTCTATGACCAGTGCTTTGATACCAATCCATCACACCCCTAAAATCGGACAGCATCGAAAAGGTAACATTGAGGTATGACGTCATGGAACAAGAAGTACAAGTCACAGAAAACGACCTCAAAATGAGACGTTTTAAAATACATTTCAAAAATTTTCACATTCGATGCATTTAAAATATGAGAGTTTACAACAGGTCCCAACAATATCGAAATATCATAAGTGTTTTACATGACAACATGTTTAGATAAAGCTTTTACAAAACACAATGTTTTTAAAAAATTAAGTCTTATCGAATGTATTAAAATGTAGAGTATCCAAAGTACATATCCGTGCGGCTTTCCATCGAAAAAAAAATACCTAAAAGACCTGAGATCAAACATGCTAAAAAGTCAACAAAATTGTTGAGTGAATTCATATGTTTTAATCGTAAAGCAAGGATTAAGTAAATCAAGTAATGTTATTGTAATCAAACAGTTTAGTGGACCACAAGATTTAAGTTATGCAGACAAGAGAAACAGATTCACCAAGTCTAAATAAAATATACATTATTGCCCTAAGCTCATGACACCGAACCTTAACATGCATTACGATCAAACCAGTATTTGAGGTTTGTGCCCTAAGAAAAAGGAGGATGCTGCCAAACATCCTATGTACTACTTCAAACGTAAAACGCGTCAATGGTTATCTAGAAACCACAGCCCAGACAGGGATTGTCAATCCCGATAGATCTATCCACAACATTCACGTTTACTACACTAGTAACGAATGGTTCATGATAAAAGGGGACTTAAGCGGCAAAGTAGGTACTTAGGCAATAATGATTAGGAAATAGCATACAATTTTGAAATGTACTTGTGTCCAATATGAAAATCAAGCATGTAATCTCCCCTAAATTTTAATAAACAATAAGTAAAAAATGGGGCTATGAAACTCACCGATAGCAAAGAGAATAGAAATTCAACGACAAAAGAGAGAGAGAAAGGAGATACGAACTCCTAAACGCGACCTAAAATAATGATGCGCAAGTAGAAAAAGAAATATATAATAATATGACACATAAGTCATATATATAAATAAATAAGAGAATAGTAGAATCTATATGTGTGTACATCCTAAATTATTTAGTACAAACGAGCTTTCAATAAAAACATAGCATTCGCTTATAAGTTACGACACCTTTCTAAAAAAATTCAATTCTTGGAAAGTTTATATTTTTAGAATGTTTCTATTTTAGGAAAGTTTCCACTTCTGGAAAGTTTAAAAATTTAGGACGTTATTATCGTAATATAAAAGTATTTATAATCCGCAAACCCCAACACAATTAAGTTTTAATTATACAACTTAAATTTTTAATATTAAGTGTGTGTGTGTGTGTGTGTGTGTCGGCCATTGCAACAATGTTTTGATCGACAATTGGTTCTTCTAAATCAAAATTTTCAACAACAACCGGAGGAGTTTGTTGTTGACGACGTCTTCGAGATTGCGAACGAGTGCGCATAAAAAGAAAAACTAAAAATCAAAAAGCAAAACTTTACACTAATTTTTTTTTAACAATGAATTTTAACGGTTACACGGAAGAGACTTAAACCAAATAATCAACTACTTCACGGTAGCTCTCAAAAATTGCTTTTCAAGGTGAGCCGTACTTCGTAGAGACACAAATGGCAAGTGTTAAATCTTTAGTTCGATTTGGGAACCAACAAGTTCACCGGAATTGATTATGATAATACCTCCGTTGAGAGTATTATATTTTGGTATTTTTACCAATTGGTGACTTTTATTTCTTAATTAAAAAGGAAGATTTTTTTTTATATTTTTGATTTTTCTATTTTTTTTATCTTTTACTTATACTAAAAAGAAAAGGAAAATATTTTTTACTTTTTTTATATTTTATGATTTTTTTTTTGGATTTTTGAATTATAAAACAAGAATGAAACTTTCGAGGGTGAAAGGATCTTCAAACCAAATAAACTAAAAACGAAGGAATCTTAAACACTAGTCCCCGGCAGCGGCGCCAAAAACTGATTGTTAAGTTTTAATACACTATAAAATATATATACTAATATAACCTTAAGAGCAATTAAGAAAATTCCCTAAGGAAAATTCACTCTCAAAAATATATATAATATAATATATAATACGTATATTTAACCGGATAAATATGATCACCCGGGTCGTTTCCCCAACAACTAGTGAAATTGAAACCTCGTTTTAATCCGGATTATGATTTGAATAAAGCAAAGATATTTTTGATGATCTATATCTACTAAATAAAAAGCAACAATTAAAATTGAAAATTAAAAACAATTAAGCACTTAAAAAGGAAAAAAAACGGGAAACAAATAAAACGCGACAAATAAGCAAGTCAATCTAAAAATGCAAACTAATTTTCTAAACCTAGAATAAGACAAAAGAAAGTTTTTGGAAAAAGAAAAATATTTTTTTTGATTATTTTTGAATTTTTTATCAATTAAAAACTATTTAATTCTAATTAAATCCTAGAAAAATAGAAAATAAATTGAATTTATATTTTTCCTAGATAAAACAAAGAAAAGGAAAATTTTAGAAAAAAGAATTACTATTTTTGGCTTTTTAGATTTAAAGATATGATTTTTCTAAGATTTAAACTAATTAAAAACTTTAAAAATAATAAAACTATTAAAAATAAAATCCTAAAATTTTTATAAAAATTACACTAGATAAAGAAAAAGTGCAGAAAATTTAGAAAATTAAAAGCCCTAATTTTTACTTTTTATTTAAACCTTAATTAAACTAATTAAAAGCTAAACCCTAATTACTAATTTAAACTAATTAAAATTAATTAAACTAACTATTTAACTAACTAGGGACTAACTATGCAAATCCCTAAAGGACTAACATGAAAGACTAACTAACTAACGGAGGGACTAACTGAGAAACTTTAAAGTTGCAAAACCAACCCCTGAGACAAAGCCCGACTTCAAACTAAGTCCTTTTTAGGCTTAAAAATAAGATGAAACTAAAAAGTGCTTTTCAGCAAAAACTTAAAGAAGCAAAGTTATAAAATAAGCTGAGGTGAACAATTTTAACAAAAACACTTAGAGCTGAAATCCACTAATAAGCTCTTAAAGAGCTTATCTTTAAGCTGATTACAGAAACAAGGGCTTTCCCTTTGTTTTTACTAATTAAGCTATAAAAAGCTCAAAATAAGTCCAAATTACAAAACAAAAGATGTTCTAATTAGCTTATAACTTGCTTAAGCTAATTCAGAAAAGAAAATAGAGCTAGGAACTCTTTTAAGCTACTGAAAATAATCATGAAACAAGCAAACTCAGAGATTAAGCCAAATAGTACAAAAACCAATTAAGCTTAAAAGCTCAATAAGCAATTCTAGACTAAGGGCTTATGAGAACTTATGCAACTACTAATAAACTATCTATTTAAGCTATAAAAACAAATACCTTAAGCTAAAATTAACAATTTAAGAATCTACTTAATTACCTACTGTTTTTGGTATTGTTGGTTTTCTTAGTTGAATTTTGACATCAATATAAGCTAGGAAAATAAGCTAGAAAATAAAATGTAAGTCTTAATCTATATTAAGCTATAACTAATCTAAATCCTACTTAAACCTTAGTAGCTAATCCTATTATTACTTGACTAAAAATCTAAGCCAAAGGTGACAACAGTACTAACTATTGTTAGTACTGATGCACTTGACACAAGCAAAGATCAATAGTGCAGGTTACCTTGAGGGATAGCATGCACT
>BQNB010174188.1:0-10410 GCA_026074375.1 Tanacetum coccineum
AGATCCTTGTCGTGCGAAAGGAGTAAAATGAATTTGAAAGATCTGTGTTTTACCGATGATGTTCACCAACTCAATGGGTAACTAACGTTGATCCATGCTTTTGTATTTAGACACTAATTCAGAACAGGGGCTACCAGTGATTTTTTTCACCTGCCTTTGTGAAGAATGTGAAATATGCAACCACAGTTCCATCGCTGACCGTAGCCTTGAAATTGTACCTATTTTTTTATTTCATGTCGTCTTTCTTCTTGAAACTGTATATGGGTAGGTGGAAAAGGTTAAAATTGCATTGTGTACGTATGCATAGACATTTGAATTTTGAAGTTTTTCTATTTTACTTACTCTGTATACGCATACTCCGCCTCTGGTGTTTGTGGATTTATATAATAATATGTCGCAGAGGTAGCTGATAGTTGCAAATCTGTGCAAATACATTATATTGTTATTGTTGATAGTATGAAATTTGGTTTGTTTGTTTGCGTTGATAAACCATACCTTTGTATTTTGAAACTCTGCAAGAACTGACAGCAATGATGATTGGACGTGATAACTTTTCAATCTCTTCTTTGTTAAACTGTTTTGCAAGATCATCCCACATCGCGAACTCAACAACATTTCCACTACACAAAAATTGTTGTATGTAAGTATTATATAGATGTTATAATTAGAAGATTGAGTAAGATCTTGTGTGAAAAATGCAGTTGTTTAACAATACTACTTACTCTAAGTTTTCAATATCCACTTTTCTTAACCATCCTTGACCTTTGTTTGCATCTCCAAAAGGTGTTATATCGCTGATAGAGAGTATGCATCCCAGATAATCTGTTCATTATAGGTGTTAGTGATATCAGAACATATACATTTTAAAATTAGACACTTATTAAATATTACCTGTTAACATTGGATATACAATCTTTGAGTTTTCATCATAATAAGGAATTCTTGATGACAGCTAGTTGTATGCTACGAATTCAAAATGATGTTCTGGGAATTCAGATTGTTCTTCTGGAAGAGCATGAAATGATGTGATTTTTCCAAACTTGAGACTTATTTTGTTTTCCAATGTTTGAAGATACGGCTTAGTATTTTCATAGATAAAATTAGTGATTTAATAAACCATTTGCAGTTGCAGTAGCGGGTTAAAGTAATTTGTGTTATTGACGTCCATATTTGCCTGGATTGCATTGTTTTGTAAACGTAGATTTTTCAATGAGTATGTTAATAACTATGTTTGCAACAGTGTGGTAAAACTTTTTTTTGTTTACCTCTTTGTCTATCAAAATGCAGCAGAACGCTATTTCCTTCTTTTGTGGGATACTTTTAGAGACCCATTTGCGATAAACTCTAGCTTCTAGTACGCAGTTTGCTTGGCCGATTTTCAGAGATCCAATAGTGTTTTCCGCCATTTTTTATTGGTAATCTGCACATACAGATATACTCATTAAATATGAGGATATTAATTTAGAAATAACATTGTTAGACTAATAGAACCTGAACTATATCATGTACAAATAGCATAAACATATAGTTTCTAAGAGCAGGGGAATAACATATACATTTTGTTGCTTACCTTTCAAGGGGAAATGTAATATACTAATTCTAACATTCGTGTTTGTTTATAGTTGGTGTAACATTTTTTTTTCTTTTCACGCAGCTGTTATCATTATAACTTAAAATGCTTAAATCTATGTGTTTTTAAAAAGCAAAATCAAAATTTGCAATATCATTCTTCGTAAGACAGTCGCGTTTTCTGAATATTTTTCAGGAATTCTTTGTAAGCTATGTTTTTGGTGGTGTGAGATGATTGGTTGTTTTGTTGATTTATGAACACTTTAAACCATCTGGTGAGGTTGCCCTTGATAGCGTGATGTATAGCTGGCCATGACTGAACACAGGTTCGGGTAAATAGATACCAATCCGTGAAAGAGACTGCCCTTGACTCTTGTTTATCGTCATTGCGTAACAAAGCTTTATGGGAAACTGTGTACGTTTGAAGGTGAATGAGAGGTTTGGGTCTTTGTGTGTTAGTGGGATTCTGTGTATGTAAACTTTGTCACCAACCCTTGTTCCAATGATGATTTGTGCCTCTATTAATTTGGACATTAGGCTTGTGACAATCATTCTTGTATCTTGTTATCGTTTGCATAATCCGCCTGAAAAATTTAACAATTTTCACAACAACATAATGGGTGATACTGACTTTAAGTGAGCGCATGGTGGTGGGATAACGGGGAGTGTAGTGTTGAGGTACTACCATAGGGTCTATTGTATTCTGAGCGGGAATTTCTGTTAGTAGGGCGAGGCTGGGAGTCGCTAGCGAGTGCCAGGGTCTCTGCGGGGGTTGCATGGGCTTTTTTTTACCTATTGGTATTGTTTCAGACCTTGGTTTTCGTAGTTTTTTTATATTATTCCACTGTGTACACCCCCCCCCCCCCCCCCCCCCCCCCCCCCCCCCCCCCCCCCCACCCCCCCCCCCCCCCTATACGTTCCTTTATGACCTCGTCACTTATTTGCATATTTTTAATCATAATTTTCTCTTTATCAAATGGTCAAATCGTTTGATATTTTGGATATCATTGATTAAAACTTTTGGAGAGATGAAGTTAGACTGAGTAGGCTTTGCTATATTAGGTATAAATATTTTTTTTAGGCTTCCTTTAATTTTTGAGGATATTATAGTAGTGTTAGCAGTATCTATGAAGTTAAAAGATTGTGATCATTTGGTGGAAATATATTCTTGATAAATAATATATTACTTTGTCACTTTATATACATATGTTGCATAGAAGAGAACTGCTACACTACATATTTACATCATTCACAAGATATATGTTCAGAGGTCTTGACCTGTTATTAGCTGTTAACTTGTTGATAATGTACGCTTTGTCCGCGTCTACTGTCTGGGATCTGTCGTCGTTGGGTGCGGAACATCGCAACATAAGCGTCCAGTGCGCCGCATGATCGTTGTGTGTTGCCGGTGGTTGCACATGATTCAGCAATTCGCTCTTCTACGAAGTATTGCTGCAATCTAGTGGGCCAGTTGTCGATTCCTTGGGTTAGACCTAAGCGCGCTGAATGGTTGGCATGCTGAGCATTTGTAACACGTATATTGATAGTGTTTAGGCAGTCATAGTGGGAGTTACTCTCTACGTCAGACTATGTAGGGGTTTCAGGTCTACAAAACGTGAATAGTTCATTAAGCGCCCGCATGAAATTTCTGAATGTTGGGCTTTTGGGAGAAATTACGACTACCTTTTAGATAATATGATTCGAGGGTAGTATGGCTGCTTTGTTTGAAAGCCTTCGATATGGGTGGTTGGGACGGTCTGGTGATGTGTGGTGATGCCTTTACCAATAGAATAAACGATACACTCGGCGGATCAAAGATCGGTGGGATGTTGGCGATTTTTGATGAGATGTGCCCCGAAAAACTATGGTTGATGTTTGTGACTTAATGTTTTTGCTTTTTCTGATTAGCGCTATTCCTCGATTTGGTTCGTCGTTGCCCATGTGTTTGGACAACAATACTTCTGGTAAAACAGGTGGTAGAGCATTTCCAATTCTACTAATTCTTGTCCTTCAATGTTGTAACATTCTTACCTTGACATATAGGTGGATCATATGGCCATGTTGCACGATATATTCAGATCCAATCTTGAAAAATCTATTTCTCTGAATTTATACTCTTTCTTGTCAGCCCTTCTCACCATAATCTCTTTCAAATATCTATATCCGAACTGTTTGTCAACTGTTATTCTGAGCACACTAAAAATATTCAACCGAGATTTGACTTCATGATGGTGACGTATGTGGCGTTGTTTGAGATCTGCAGAAAAAAACTATCGCATTGGGGTATACCTTGATAGATTCCCCAATCGATAGGATTGTCATTTAAGTTGCACTATAAATAGGTCTCTATAAGCCTATGATCATCTCGTTTCAATGTCCTACTTACTCTATACATTTCAGCCTTTGGTCTTGGTCATTGAGACGGTGTTGTTTGTATAGGCCTTTCGTGTTTCGGTCTTCAAGTAGTCCGAGATCTGTGATTGAGATAATGAATGTCTACAGGAATGCAAGTGTCCTCTTTTTCTTGTAGTGGTAAAGGACATGGCTCAATATAACTGAGAGGTTATTGCTTCCTTCAAATTTACCAAGATCGTCTCATACTGATCAATTAGTGCCAAGATTTACATGAGTTTCATGTTGTATTAAGGTTTGATGCTATTCTGCTATGTGGTTCATGTATTGTCGTAGCTGTATGCGTATTTTCTTTTGAAATTATTTTATCAATTTTAAATTTATAAAGCTCGATCTACCTGACTAAGTCGTACGCAAACGGCAGAGAATTCTATGGTGTGGTAGTACAGAATGGTAATTCTTCCGAGGTCGCCCAAGAGCAAAAGTTGTAATTCGTTTGATTTTGATATGTCACGTCTTTGTAAATAGTTTGTTTGAATAGATTGAATTGTATTTTAGTGATAATAATCGAAATAAATAAGTACTAAAAGTAAAAGGATAGGAGATTTCAGGAGAAAATGTGTCTAACCTAGTTACTTCATTACTACTGTTATGAAATGCTTTCCTGTGCAATTTAAAACTATGGTTTCAATTGTTGTTTCTAAGGTCGATAAGACTTTGAATAGGCCTTATGTCGTGTATTTACTTCCATGTGATTCCGAATCAGTCCCAAATCATCTGGGAGGTACGTTATCCAGGTTGCAATGATTAATCCCAACTATTCCTAAAATTTATCTAATAACCTATGTAGATTATTAACCCCCTCTAAAAGAGTTCATGTGCTTTTTAAGTATTTTGAATGATAAGTGCGGTGACCGCATGTAGTTCTTATCGACTAAGGTTGAGTTAGTGATTCTCCAGTTACTGTTGAATCCCATATTGACTAGTTAATCTAATAATGGGGCAAGCGAGGTCCAAACCACCCGTACTACCAAAACCCATGGTTACACGATAGTCAAGGAATATCTAACGAAACCATAATCTAACAGGAAACAATCATAACAACAATAAATTCAGAACTAGGCCAGCACTTTAAGTGCTTAGCCGCTCATAGTAACGAAAACACAATAAAAATAAAAGAAATCATAGATTGAAAACTCATAATTCTTACAGTATTCGTATTTGAACGATTAAATACAAAAAGTAAGTAAAGTGTGATCTCCCTTGGACTTCAGATAGAATTCTTTGAAGGTTGGAAGCCTTTGTCGCCTCTCCAATTGGCTGTAGAGGAAGTGATGTCGGAATAGCTTGAATGAGGCCTATATTTATAGGTATCGAACCTGTTACGGCGTAACCAATAAAGGTGTTATGCCGCAACCATCTTATACGGCATTTCATATTTAAGCAGCTGCTACGGCGTAACCAGATATGGTGTTATGCCGTATCCTTCAAATAATGTCCATAAGTATGTGATCTTTATTCCATGTTTGGGGATCTTCATGGTTACGGCGTAACTGGATATGGTGTTACGCCGTAACTCTAACTTTGGCAAGATTTCCTTCCAAATAAATGGTTACGGCGTAACTAGATATGTTGTTACGTCGTAACATTGTCGTTGATCTTCGTACTTGCATAATATATATGTTACGGCGTAACCATATATGGTGTTGCGCCGTAACAATCTTCAAAAAATTACACTTTAGATCTTTTTTCCCTTGTTTCTTGTCACTTTTTTTCATTTCACCTGAAAACTATAAAATAATATAAAATATCTCGTTATCGAGTGTTAGTGAAACATTTGCAGGTAATTCAGGGGGTAAAATGATACTAAAAAGTATTAAATATTTGATGTTATCAAATACCCCCCACTTGACTTCTGTTTGCCCTCAAGTAGAACTTGTTAAAATATTTCATAAAAAGATTTCTCGAGAGTAAATTCAAGAAATGAATCTATAAAACACTTATGCTAGAAAACATCAAAGCCGAACACCTCACGAAAAGGGGATACAAAGTCACTCAGCTCTCCACTAGTCTAAGTGTTTCATTTTCCAGGTGATCGCTCAATTGCACAGTCATAGCATGTATTCTATCATAAGCATGGAAAGTACACAAATCTGCACCAGTTAGAATTAGGGTTTAAATAATTCTTGAAGGCAACAAGGGTAATGTGTTTAAGGGTGATAAAGGGTTAGAATAGACATATGATACACATTTAATGGTTGTTAATATAAAAACACAAAACAAATAGTCTAAAGAGATCTAAGGTTGTCATAACTAACTACTGTCCATCCATAAGTCCAAGAGTTTAAGTCCGAAAATCTGATCTTCAATAATGGGCTACTAGCTCTATTCTTCATAATTACTGAGATGATTTGGTGCAATAATGGGCTACTAGCTCCATTTTATTTTGACTTTGTTTGCACCATTTTTACATTTTTTAGCACATGGGTGGCTTTTATTTGCACTCTCTTTTCTTCATTTTTATTCCTTTAGAACATGCAAATGCTACAAGAGTTTATATCTTTTTATTATTGCCCCTGCAGCATTTGATATTATGCACGCATCCCCCACTTGAGATGAACAACGTCGAAAGTGATGGTATAGCTGGTCTTTTTGTAGATCATAACTAATTGGTCTTCCACGAATGCATAAAATTTGCGTTCCCATTTCCCCGAACCATGGACTTAAGTAGCCAGAAATTTCAAAACAAAGATAACTATATACTACAGCGTAAGTTAAGACGAAAGGGTGTAACGATACATATAACATTGGGTGAAAATATAGATTGGTTTGACAAGGGTGATCTAGGGGTATCTTGCACTAATAATGAGTGCAACAAAAGGGTTTTATCACGGGAGGTCGACAAGTCAGTGTAACAAGTCAATAAGCACACACATATAGGCTATTTGGGTGATTTCCTAAGTGTTGCCTTCTTGAACTATCTATTCCTACTAATCATTTAGGTCTCGAAATGATGTACAAGCCAAGTTCTAAAGTCTACAATACTACCGGCACACTCAATATTTTGGTGGATTTTTGAATAATATGATGGAAACGGAATATTAGGCTTAAATCTCACCAAGTAATAATAAGGAAACAGAAAATCAAAGGCAAAACATACGTCAAGTATTAATTCTACTCTCATCCCCCCACTTGATTTGTACAATGTCCCTTTTGTACATTAAGGAAATGAAATAAAAAGGAAAGAGTAGAATTATGACAAGAAACTCCCTGAGCAATGCTTTGAGATTTTAATATTTGGCGGAAATATTTTTAGATTATCTCCGTCTTCCAGCAAGCTCTTTATCCCATGTGATCACAGAAACAAACCAAAGCATAAAATCGTTCTACAAGAATTATGAAGTGTACAAGAAATACAAACCTAACTCATTTTCGTAGAAATCACAGTTGCATTTAGCATATGCAACAAGCCTTTTAAACCACTTGGTGGCCCAAGTGGACGAGTTTAGTCTCGTGAGGGCTTCGAGAGAACATACCCACAAAGTCCATTTACGTATACAAGGTTTAGACATGTTTAAAACTTAAATTTTTAAGATTTCAGAAGAAGGTTACGGCGTAACCAAGGTAGTTATGTCGTAATCAAGTGGTAAAAATTTCAAGTTTTTAAGGTGTTACGACGTAACAGTAAAACTGGTTACGTCATAACAATAATGGTTACGACGTAAGCTAATGTTGTTACATCGTAACTGCTGCAAATTCAGCAAGGTTACCACATGATTATGAGTCGAGCCGGTCTTGATAATTGCCTCCTGGCTGCTGGATCCTGCAAAACAAAGTAAGAAACATGCAAACCAACTAATGCAAGAAGGAAATTTCATTAAATAAAGGACGGGTTGTCTCCCGACAAGCACTTTTGTTTATTAACGAGTCTTTAAGTTAGACTCATGCCCATTCTATGTTTCTACATTTTCCAATTTCTCCTCATTTCTCCAATAATCTTTGTGTATTCTCTCCTTAGTCATTCTACATACCTTTCTAGAGACTACTCTTACCCAGTTGGCAAAACTTAAATCTTCCCATTCTAAATTTGTTCGCTTATCATCGTTATTACTTTCCTAATATTTTTGTTTTCCTTATGGTTGTCTCCCCCGTCACATTCGTCGAAATAGGGGTTACATGAGGCCCATTTGGTGCACATGTCTTTTTTCTACTGGTAAATTGGTTTACACTAATGTCTCTTTTTTGTACTGGAAAGATCTTCTGATTTATAATTTATATCATTCATTATCTTTGCCCTTAAATTGGCTATGTTAGATGTTGTCTTAGGAAATCTTTTTAGGTTTAAGATTTTAGTTTTTGTGAAGACCTCACTGGCCCCAAGGTTATACCTTGTGATCTCAGCTTCTTCTTTTAAAATTGGTAGGGTTTTGTATAGGGTATTCCTAGTAACTTGTTCCTTCTTAGCTTGTATGCTTCGTCATCAAGGTCAATGAATCCATCATACAACGTAGGTTCTAGGTAGTCAATGATTCCTTCCAAATCATCCTTATCTTTGCTAACCCCTGAAAACCATTCTTCAGGTAACTTGTTAACCATTGCCCCGATTATTGATATTGTCTTGGTTTCCTTACATTTCTCAGGGTCCTCCTGCTCTTCAATTGAAGTCTTTTCTTGAGTTTGTCCTTCAAGCTTATTTCCCAAAAAATTTGAAGGATCCTTTCTTTTGTTATATCGTTTACCTTACCGTACCTTGCCCTTACCCAGTTCGTACAACTTAATCCTTCCCATTATAAGCCTATGCGATCATCATCGTTTGTGCTTTTCCAATAATGCCTCACTTTTTTTGCCTGAGATTCCTCCTCCGTCGCATACTTCGTGATTAGAGTCACATGATGCCCAGAAGGTGTATCCTTCTTCATGTTCTTGGTGAACAGGCTCACACCAATGTGTTTTACTGTTTGTATTATAGGCTCCATAACTTGATTCATCCTATGATTGATTTTCCTGAATACAAGATTCATGCAGATTAGTGTCGTGAATATCTGCCTGGATCTCATGTGATGTTGGTATCTCATTAAGGTGTTTACTAACAGGTGTAGTGAGATTACATTCTTGTTTATCCATTTTGATTTTTATCTTATTTTCCTCAACTCCCAGCGAGACTTCTTTGGTGGAAACGTTAATTTCAACACGAATGTTCGCTAGAAAAGGTCGACCAAGAACGATAGTTTTATTGTTTGACCCCTTTGTATCAATGATCACAAAGTCTGCAGTGAAAGAAAACTTCTCAATCTTTACCAGGACGTTTTCCATTATCCCCCGGGGAACACACCTAGTTCTATCACCCATTTCTACTATCATGTTGGTATTTTTTGGTTCAGCCAGACTTAATTCATCGAAGACAGTTTTAGACATAATATTAATGTTGGCTCCTAAGTCTGCTATGGCATTTATGTTAAATATATCAACTAAACAAGGGATAGTAAAACTTCCTGGGTTTGGTTTCAGGCTTGATAATCTTTCAATTTAAATGGTTTCTTTCTGATATGTTGGTAACAAGAAAAGTATCAGTCACTTCCAAGTTGTAATAGTCTTAGCCCGTAGTTTGTTATATGATTAGTCTAGTAAGCTAGTCTGGCCTAAGGCCCATGGAAGCCTTAGTAAGGCCTATGGCCGGCCTTGTTTGTAGCATATATACCCTCTCCATGCCTTGGAGAGGGTGGTTGGTTAATTCACTTCTCATTTCACACACATAATATTATTACTTTCTCTCTTTAGAAACTTTCCAACCCACTTATCTCTCTAGTTCTTGTATAATATCAAAGATTACTAGTATTCTTCAATTGGTATCAAGAGCCATGGAGTGGTGTGTTTAGTTTTTGTGTTTGTCTTTTGATTTGTGTTCAAAACCTTTACAAAGAGCAAAATCTTGATTTAAAATTTTTCGGCTTAAAAACCTTAAAGTTGTCATTTTTCTTGTTCCTATAGGGTTAGTAACACTAGTTGTACAAGATTTTTTGCAAAAAACCAATCAAAAATGTGTCTTTTTGAATTTTGAAAATTTGGGTTTCGTCTCAGTTACAACCGAACTAGTCTTGTCTGTTGGAACCGAACTAGAAGATCGAACGAGTTAACCGAACTAGTTAACCAAACCAGTGGAACCGAATGAGTTGTTTTAGTTGTAACCGAACGAGTTGTTTTAGTTGTAACCGAACGAGTTGTTTTAGTTGGAACCGAACGAGTTGTTTCTAGTTGGAACCAAACGAGTTGTTTTTAGTTGGAACCGAACGAGTTGATTTTAGTTGGAACCGAATGAGTTGTCATTAGTTTGAACCGAACTAGTTAACCGAACGAGTGAACCGAACCAGTTTAGTTAATTGGAACTGAACTAGTTTTTTTCTTCTTGAACCGAACTAGTTTTCAACCAAACTAAGTTACTCCTTTTGGAACCGAACAAGATAACCGAACTAGTAAAGTTTCTTGACAACC
>BQNB010174189.1:0-13285 GCA_026074375.1 Tanacetum coccineum
TCTCATAGTTTCTTTGGATTTATCTAAAGGACTATAAGTCGTGTAAGGCTCATTTAGATCCTGTTAATAAGGACCTACAGTTATCACAATTATACTGCAGGTGATCAAAACTTCCACATATATAACAAGCTTTGTTAATCATCTCAAAATTACTCCCTAATTTTTGAGACATCATATAATTCCAGTTTCTTTGGTTTCCTCTAGGACTATGTGTGTTCTGCCTATTTTGATTACCTTGTTTAACAGTTATTTTCCTAGGAGTTTTTACTTGCTCTTTAGATTTACTAAACTTTATTTTAGCAAAACTAGGTTTAACTGTTTTCTTTTAAATCTTAGCCTGAGGCATATCATCTTCCTCACTATCAGACACCCAATCCTCAATAATTAGAGCACCATTATTCTTCTTAACTTCTTCAGGCTTGTCTACACTAGCCTTAACTTTACTAGTCTCAACTACAGGCTTTTTAACTGTAGGCTCACTAACTATAGGCTCATTTACAAACTCTTCTAGACCAGAGAATGACAAATTAGGTTTTGGAGGCATAAAGTTTCCTGTATAGGGAGGTGGAACAACATTATACCCAAAACCTGTTTTGCACTTATCAACTATCTGACAGTCTGTTAGTTTGCTTAAGCTTTTAGATGAATTCTCATATTTTCTACTATTTGCTGAATTTCATCTTTTTGTTTTTGAGCCAGTTCCAACTTCCTCCTAAGCTCTGTAATGGCTATTTCTCTTAAATAAATCTCACTCTCTAGAAGCTTAATATCTTCTTCATAAATAGACTCATTTTTTTTATAAACTAGAAGTCTTGCTTCTACAGACTCTAAACATGTTTTATAAGTAATAGCATTTATCTTAGATGTCCTTAAGTCTTTTAACAACTGTTCATTTTGTTCTTTAAGAATTTTAACATTTTCCAAACAAGATGATGAACAGTTTGAATCTGTAGATACCTCAGAGTTAGAACTCGTAAAAGAGTAAGACATGAGAGCAAAGTTAGTTGGACCTTCTTCTGCTTGATCACTCCAATCATAATCACCAAGACCATTACATGAGATCAAAGCATTAGAAGTAGTTGTCTCTACTGGCACAACCCTTCTTGTGTTCTCCCTATTCCTGTTTTCTTGGTTCCTTTGAGCCTTACACTCCCTTGCAAAGTGTCCCCTTTTGTGGCAATTGTAACACTCTACCTTGGACTTATAAATACCCAATGGTTTTAGTACCATTCACAGTAAGCTTTCTTCCAGTGTTCTTCAAGAATCTCCTTGCCCTCATTGTTAGCATAGTCATCTACCACCTCAAGTCAATCTCTTCTAAATCATCAGGATTAATTTGTTGCAAGTCCTTATTGTCAATTTGTGGATTATTTGGTTGACTTGCAAAGAAAGCACAGATAACAGCATCACTCAAGTTATTAATTGTTGTTGAGTTAACACCAGTAGCTTGAGTACTAGCAGTTGTAGCACCATGAGTAGTATTAACTGCTCTATTTGTTCTGCTGGTGCTGTTTGAGACACAAAGGCTACATTTTGTATGTTTGTGCTTGAGCTTGATGTCCCTTTAACCTCTGATTCATAGATCTTTAGGTTGTTATAAAGATCATCCAAGCATAATGTATCGATATCAGGCTTGTTCCTCCATACAATAGTATGTGTGTTCCATTCTGGTGACATACTTCTTAAGAACTTCTGATACACACCTTCTTGTGAGATACTTTCACTATGAATCTCCAACTGATTGATAAGCTTTTGAAGCCTATCAAAGGTTTGATCTAAGACCTCTGATCTAGATGCAATAAAATTTTCATACTGCTGCTTTAGAAGATTCCTCTGAGTCTTTTTAGTAGCAGCATTCCCTCCAAACCTCTTCTCAATAGCCTGCAGCAATCACTTGGCATCCTTTGATGGAGTTACACTTGAATAAAGTTCATTAGAATGCCCATACAATAAAGTGCTTCTTGCTTGTCCCAACTCTAACCTCACTTTGTGACTTTTTCTTCAGCAGTTGAAGGAACAATTGTAGTCTCAACACCTTCAAAAACCTTTTTATTAGAGGTGGCATTACCATTCTCTATGACTTCCCCATAGAGAATAATCAATCATCTGGAAGTACTGTTCCATATTATTCCTCATCCTCTAAAGCTCAATACTCACCTGGTTTGAGTCATAGGCACTTTTTATTGCTGCAGCCGAACCAAATGTAACTGAGATCTTGATCCATGTCCCTTCTTAGCAAACAGTTTCCTCAAAGAAAAAGCACTTGCTACCACTGGGTGTTGATCCCACTTTAATTGGATGCTTTAATTCCTTACTTATGTTAAAGTTTAGTTATCAAGATAAATCCTACACAACTAATGATAAAACTTTGTTTGATAATCTAAAGATTATGCGGAATCTAATCTTGAATATAAGAAGAATTTTTCAATGAAATCAGTAATTTCCCTAATGAATCACAGATTAAAACAAAAAAAACTTAATAAATTAATACCAATTACCTATCTAGTATGTGGTTACCAAAACCTTGAAGCTATATGAACAAACTCTATGAATGACTCATTTTTTATACATAGAATTTCAATGCCCCAGGACCTCTTTTTATAACCAATGAGTCCTAGGCGATTTACTATATTTACAAAACTTAGAATCTTATTAAAGATCTATTTCTATACATAACAATCCATTATCAACTAAGTAATCTTGATCTTTAAGCAATCTTTATCTTCTCTAAGCAATCTTTATCCTTTCAACAGTTGTAATCTTTTAGCAGTTGTAACTTTGTACCAGTAGCATTAACTCTGAACACTAGCAGTAGTAACTTATACACCAGCAACATTAACTGTGTACAAGCAGTAGTAACTACTTAGAATATTTTTTCAATCTTCAATAGCAGTAATAACTTTACTCTAGCAGTACCAACATATACTAGCAGTAGTAACTAGCAGTACTAATATATGCTAGCAGTACTAAGTTACACTAGCTACACTAGCAGTAGTAACTATAAACTAGCAGTACTAACTACTTAGCATATTTTTCTTTATCTTTGTGCTAGCAGTAGTAACACACACCTGAGTAGCAGTAACCCTAAGATCATCAAGAAGTCTTTTAATCCCAACAACCTTGGGATTGCGATCTACATACGTCTCACGCATAGTAAAAAGCATCTACAAGTGTTTTTACGAATTTGATGGCAATAACTTATTTAAAAAGGGTATATTATTTGTCGTGACAAATATGTATGAAGAAGCATGCATACATCTTCGTATCATAGATTTTAATAAAAACTTTACTCAATTAAGTTATTTATTACGGTATCACAAATATTCTATACATCTAATGTATAAATAGTGTTACCTTTTAAAATTGACGATTCAACATGTTTTCAAATATAAAGATTAAAGAATGGTAAAAAAACGTGTAATGACACTGTAGTGACATGCCATGGTTCACGGTAACTCCAATCGAACGCACAAAGAAGCGGAGAATCAGGTCAGCGCGAAGCGTATTAAAAACCTAAAATCTTTAGGAAAATCCTTCTTAAACTTCTCTTATAGTTTGTTCTAGTGGATGAGCCGTACTTTCCATGAGTCCATAGCGTCTAGTTTTAACCATTCAAAATAAAACTTTAATTTGGAAAACACATTATGAACTATAAATAGTCTATAATAAATCTGATTTCATAATAATTAGTCATGTTTATATTTATTTTCGAAAAACCCTTTTATTTTCTCACAAGTCCAATACTTAAAATAAAAATAATATAAACATAAAACTAATTCACATAACAATTATTCAAATAACAACACTTAACAATTAAGTCATGCAAATATCAATATATGATCCTAATTATATAATAATTAAAACATGCATATATTCATATAAGGCTCCTTCGTCCTATAAACTCCGGCCACATCCATCGACATAATCGATTGCGTAAGCCTAATACAAATATACACCACATAGCACATAAAATTTTAAACAACTTTTAGGCCCCATTAAGACATTGCCAAGGTCTTCCCTAGCTTTTAAAGTCGTGGATCGAAACCACATAAATTTAATGTCTATGTTTTAATTCTTGATCATCATATTTGCATAAAAATTATTTAACAATTAACAAGATTAATATCACATACCACTCCATGATAAATTACATGTATTTATCATGGAAGCCAAATTAACAATTAATTTAAACATAAAACCGATCAACTTACAATTAAACACATCAACTTTTATTTATAAATTTGCTTAGAACCTAGAATTTGTCTAATTAATTTTATAACCAATAAAGATTGAATCTTGATGCCCAAAGATTGAATCTTGATGCATAAAATGCCCAAAGGGCTTAAAAAATAATTAAGAACCTTAATTTGTCCAATTTTATTTACAAGTAATTACAAATTCTACACGTTGGCTCATGATGCCACTGTTGAGATTTTAGATCTAATTAACAATTAAACATATCACGAGTACACAACGGAAAGATCAAATACGTATAGAACTTATAATTAACAAGGGATTGAAGATGTGTACCTTTTAGCAAGAAACGTTACACTGTTTTTGACAATAAACGTTACACTGTCTTCAATATACGCGTGTGTATAACACCACATGAAACTACCAAGGATCAAAAGAATAATCCCTCTAAGTTTACACACATAATATGTTCTTAGCAAACAACTTGTATGCTAGTACTGGTAGTGTTTAACCAAACGATCTTTATGTCTTTGAATCAATCAATACACGAACCTCCTTCTTTATGTTTGATCGCAACTCAAAAACCCTAAGGGTTTGTTAGTTCGATCGCACGACCTACAAAGAAGAAACCGAAAATCCCTTTAAGGGATGTAGAGCCGGTCAAACTAGAGAGAGAGCACGAGAGGGATTTTTTTAGGGTTTAGGGATTACAAGTTATGAGCTAATGAAAACCCCTAGACCCCTATTTATATACCTCTTAGCTTGGAAAGCAAGCAAGCAATCCCACCTCCTCTTGGAGGGGTATTCGGCCGACTATAAGGAAAGAAGGGAAAACCAAAACTCTCCTTTTTCTTGGTTTTGCCTATTTGTCCTTTAACTATTAACGACTAATATTTATTCTTGTTAAACTTTTAACGATCGTTTGTTAAACACTAATTAATATATTACATTGATATATTAAAGCGTTGTTCTACATATTAACGTGTGCGTCCCTTTAGGCTCGAATAAATTCCGGACATATATAATTTATATTTGTTCATATTCCAACAATATCCTTGTTAAGACACGATTTTTACCAATTAATCTAAGACACAAACAAATATAGATTCTATTGCATTCTATTACTTACCATTACTTTCTGATACTTGTTATAAACGACTTAAGCGTCATTTCGTTTCATATTTCTTTCTCCTAAAACGCGTCACTATTCCTGGTCGCGGTTGAGATTCTTACCTCCATCTTGTTGTTGTCAATACTCTTGTTTGTGGATCATTCATTTCGTATTGTGGCTTAAGGTGAGTTCATAGCCCTACCTTTTCTCTTTTAATGGTTTTCATAAACCGTTTTCGAGGTGAAAATACATACTCGTTTTACTAAGTAAACTTATTGATTTCTACTACTTAAGCATTACATGACTATTTTTACTAAAGCTTTTTCTTACTTACTACATGACTTCTAATACATGTGTGACACATGGTTGTTTACTTATGAACTTATTAAAGTTTGATTTGCTTACTACATGATTTGAGATCATTGAATACCTATATATGAAACCATGAGTTTTGAACATATTATTTGTTTTAAATGGGACATAAGTATTTAAAAACTGTATGTTATGCTTGATATTATTCCCTAAGTGTCGCTACTGCCATTTAAGTACCCTCCAAATCAAGAACCATTAATTGCTAATGTAGCAAGCGTGAGTGTTATGGATAGATCTATTGGGACTGACAATCCCCGTCCGGGTAATTTAAACCTTGTGCCACATCAAACGAACGCATCTACAATTGAAATAATACTTGGGTGTTTGGCAACATCAACTCTTGGAGAAAAATACTTTGGTTTTTGGCTACACCAACTCTAAGAGAAAAAAAAATACTTGGATGCCTGGCAACACCATCTCTCTCTCACAACATATGTTAATTCTTGGGTGTCTGCAACACCAACTCTCTTGGAGAAAAATACTTGGGTGACTGGCCACACCAACTCTCGAGGAGAAAAAAAATACTTGGGGTGTTTGCAACATCAACTCTCTCTCACAACACATGTTAAGGTTCGATGTCATTAGCTTAGTGCAATAATACTTACTTTTGGACATGGTGAATGTGTTTCACCTGTCTACATTACTTAATTATTGCGGTCCACTAAACTACTCGTTGGAGCACTATACTTGATTTCAACAACATTACTCTATTTGCTTAATCACTGTTTTACGATTAAAACCTATGAATTCACCAATATTATTGTTGGCGTTTTTGCATGTATTTTCTCAGGTTATTATATTGCTAGCTGAGCATTGGGAGCATTCGAGTCGCGCAGATATAAATATTTTTAAAGGCTTTATGATTTGAGTAACCATTTGACAAACGATTTAAAAATGTTTCCTATTGCATTGCAAATGGAACTGTTGTAACTCTGATATTTTATAAAAAAATTATCGAATGGTTGACTTTTCAAAACATCTCACTTAGAGTCGTTTTCTGTAGCTAGTACTTTATGCTATGAAGTAGCACCCCAAGTGGTATTCCGCTGCGTTGTGATTTTGGGAGTGTTACAATACGCTATGCTCCCGAATATCCTTAAATGAGATATGGTAGGCTTCATCCCATTACATGCTTCTTATGGAGTCTTGTTGTCTAAACTCTTAGAAGCACACCGGTTCAATTCCTTTGGCAGCTTTTTACTTTTCAACATGCTTCAGACCATATTAAGAATGGTTCTATTCTTTCTCTCTACCACTCCATTTTGTTGTGGGGACTAGGGAGCTGTTAGAAATCTCACGATACCATTATGAATTATCCTCATAAAATTTGTTAAATTCCTTTGATAAGAATTCTCCACCTCTATCTGATCTCAAGGATTTAATCTTTGACCATTTCTCCTTTCTTGAATAGTCATCAATAAAGAGCATAGAGTAGAGATTCTTACCATGGGAGGATGGAGTAATGGGACCACACAAATCCGTGTGAATTGGTTGTAAAGGCTCCTTAGCTCTTGATGTTGCTTCTTTTGGAAACGAACTCCTATCATGCTTGCTGAGAATGCATCCTTCACACAATTGAGTGGAATGATCAATTTGATCTAGCCCTTTCACCATTCCCTTAGAAGATAATTACTTTGAGTCACCAAAGTTTAAGTACACGTACCTTATGTGTCAAAGCTACAAATGATCCTTCTGATAACTCTTTAAGCACTTAGCTTCATCATGTAGAATGTTCAAAATGAATTCGGTTTTTAGTCATAGGCACTTTTGTTATGATTTTTCCTTCGTGATTTCTTATTGTAGCACTACGATCTTTGAAATGAATATCATAGTTTCTCTTTAAAATGTTACTTTTCAGGTTGGGCACATAGTATACGTTCGAAATATATTGGTGACATCCATCTTTAGCTCGGATAAGTATTTTACCTTTTCCTTTTACCGGTGCATTTGATTCGTCTCAAAAGGTGACATTACCTTTACTTTTCTCCATCTCCATGAACAAGTCTTCTTCACCCGTCATATGGCTACTGGCAGCGAAATCTATATGCCATGGTTTCATCCTCTCTTCTTGTTCATCATGTCTTGTCATTAGCAAAGTAAGCTCATCTTCATCTTCTACCTCTACAAGATTAACTTTTTCTTTCACTTGTCTTGAGCTAGTACACCTATTGCATAATGACCATATTTGTGACAATTGTAGCATTGTATTTGGGGCTTACCTCCTCTTTGAGATTGAAAGTCTCTACTACAACCTCTTCTATATTGAGACCAATGGTTCTCATCTTCCTTGTTAACATCTTCTCTTCCTCTTCCTCTTCCTCGTCTTCGGCCTTGGAAACCACAACGACCTCGAAAAGTACCGCATCCTTGTACTTGCTTATTTCCATGTAGAAAGGTATTTTCTTTTTCTTTAAAAGAGATATTTGAGTATAGAGCTTGCTCCAAGGGTTCTTTTCCCCCGATGTCTTTTGACTCCTCTATGGCCACAACAATGTAATCAAAGCTTGGTGGCAAAGAGCGCGGAATCTTTACTATCACCTTTGTTTCACTTAAGCTTTCACCATTTCTCTTCATTTCATTTGAAATAGCCAAGACACGAGAGAAATAATCCGAAATGGTTTCGGATTCCTCCACTTGGAGTTTTTCGAACTCTTCTCTAAGAGACGTATCTTTTTCACGCTATCAATTCCTTTGAAAGCATTTTGAAGGATCTCATACGCTTCTTTAGAATTGGTTGCATTTGCAACTTTCTTGAAAATCGCATCATCAAGACATTGATAGATGAGTATAAGAGCACTTTGATCCTTCTTTCTTGTCTTTTGCAAATCCACCCTTTGGGCAGCACTCAAAGAACTTTCATCATCAACGGTCTCAATACCTTTTTTGACTATCTCCAACAGATCATGTGAACCGAGTAACGCCTTCATCTGAATACACCAACCATACCATAGTTATCTCTGGTACGACGAGAAAATTGGAACAAGTTCATTGCACTTGACATCTCGATCTTCTAGCTTTCATATCAATTTGTTGGAAACATGAGAGCCTTTTAGGCTTATCTTAGATGAAGAGAAAACACTTAGAGTGAAAGTTTACATTGTAACTTTTATTGCTTAACTTTGCTTCGGTTACAAGTGCATTACACTAGCACCTATTTATAACACCATGAAAGTTTCTAGATACAAGATTTTTTCATGGACACTTCTTACATGATCTTCATATTCCTATCCAATCTAGATAAGTTTAACTAGATATTTCTAATACCATCTTAGATATTTCATATGGATACTTTCTATTAGAGGTGGCAAAATGGTTGGGTTGGGTTGGGTTGGGTCATGGGTCTTAGATGGGTTTGCGTCTAGATGGGTTTTTTAGGAGGATGAGTCTACATAGGGGTGGGTCTAGATAGGTTTGGGTCTAGATGGGTTTGGGTCTAGATGGGTCTTTTAGGAGGATGGGTCTACATGGGTTTGGGTCTAGATGGGTTTGGGTCTAAATGGGTTTAAGTCTAGTTGGGTAAATATTTTTAAGGGATGGGTCTAGTTGGGTCTCCCTTAATATTTATAGATGGGTCTTGTTGGGTATAGTATTTTTCATCCGTTTTTATACGTTTTCCACCGATTTCGACCGTTTTTAACCGACTTCGACCTATTTCGACAGATTTTGACCGATTTCGACCGTTTTGACCTTTTCAACCGTTTTCGTCCGTTTACGATGGTTTTTGAGCGATTTCGACCGTTATTGTCCGTTTTCGACCTTTTCCGACCGCTTTCATCCGTTTTCAACTGATTTCGATCGTTTTCCACCGATTTTGACCGATTTTGCCTGATTTTGACCGATTTCGACCGTTTTCGTCCTTCTGTATCGTTTTGACCGTTTTCGTGCATTTTCGACCATTTTCACTCGTTTTTGCACGTTCTCGTACGTTTTCAAGTTGTTTTGAACGTTTTCGTCCGTTTTTAAACGTTTTTTACGTTCCGTTCATTTTTGTACGATTTTGTTCGTTTACATACGTCCTTCTCCGTTCTTTGTTTTCCTAATTTTCCTTTGTTTTCGTGCATTTTATACGATTTTATACGTCTTCATATGCTTTTATACATTTTTATAAAAAGTACTAAAACGTATAAAAACGGATAAAACGTTTGAAAACGTTCAAAAACGTATTTAAGCATAGATAAACATAGAAAACAAACGAAACAAACGAAAATGGACGAAAACTTAGAAACACGTAAGAATACGTACAAAAAGGTAAGAAAACGGACGAAAACGTACGAGAACGTACGAAAACCTAAGAAAATCGATAAAACGTACGAAAACAGAATAAAATATAAGTAAACGGACAACAACGTATAATGACATTCAACAATGGACAAAAAAGGTTTAAACCATTAATAAACGTTCGAAAACGTGCAAAATCGGTCGAATTCGGTCGAAAACGATGAAAATCTGTCGAAATCGATCGAAAACAGTCGAAATCGATAAAAAAAAGGGTGGAAATCGGTCGAAAACGTGCGGATTCGGTCAAAAACGATCGAAATCGGTCGAAAAGGGTCAAAATCGGTCGAAAACGGTAAAAAACAGTCGAAATCGGTCGAAAACAGACGAAATCGGTCGAAAACCATCGAAAACGGTCGAAATCGGTTAAAAACGAACGAAAAAGGATGAAATCAGTCCGAAACGGTTGAAAACGTTCAAAATCGGTCAAAATCGGTCAAAAACGTATAAAAACGGATGAAAATGCTATACCCAACAAGACCCATCAATAAATATTAAGAGAGACCCAACTAGACCCATCTTTTAAAAATATTTACCCAACTAGACCCATCTATAATATTAAGAGAAAAATGCTAGACCCGTCTATAAATTTAAGTGAGACCTATCTAGACCCATCTATAATATTAAGGGAAAAATGCTAGACCCATCTATAAATTTAAAGGAGACCCATCTAGACCCAACCCTTAAAAATATTTAACCAACTAGACCCAAATTTAACCAATGGGTCTAAAATTGCCACCTCTACTTTCTATGATCATTCTTCGACTTTCTAGAAGCTTCTTCTATATGGGCTCGGGCTTTTATGGATGGTCCGATCTCTATTGGACTAAATCAAGTTTACGATCCAACAACCAATACAAGTTACATGAGGCATGTTGCAGGCTACATTATGGAGGGCCGGCGTATTAGCTTGATTTCAGTACTCGGTTGAGAGCTGATGGTTAAGTGTTCGGAAGTTGAAAGAGTTTGTCTTGTAGCTGATGGCTGCAACACTGGCAATAGGTAAATTCTCTCGCTGGATTGATTTTACATATCTTTCTTACTGTAGATCGTGATATAGACCTATATCTAGTAATCAAGTCTGTGATGATTCCTTAACTCCTTGAGGAGTTTACATCTGGCTCAACTAGTTAAAATGCTTTTCTACCTTGAACCCTCTAGGAATACAGCCGTGAGATTCCAACACAGGATCTCTTTGAACTAGGTCTTATCTCCTGTCCCTTGATAAGGTCAACCTGCTGATCATCTTCCAATTATGTACTAGTAAAAAAATTTCATTAAACGAGACAATAGTAATTGATAGCACGTCTTGTATAATACAAATATCATATGTAGGGTGCAAGGTTAATTACTGAACTTAGTTTGCGTAACATGTTTTCCAATTAGAAAAGATAAAAAAACACGATTCTGATAGAAGATTCATGAGGTAATAGAAGTATATATACATAAGCATTTGAGACAAACCACAATATTATCTTTAGAGTTCCCATTGCAGAAGGTGGTTCCAGTTCCTGCTTCTAAATGTTCTTTCGAACTATCATGGTATCATGTACATTTGTTACAGTAAGTTTACCAATTAAGCTCATGATTTCATATTGTTTCGGATAATTATATACGCCTTTTGATAAATAAAGATAACCCAAGAAATCCATAACAAGTTGGTGGAAACTCTTGATAAGGTCAGGTAAGTTAGTCATACCCCAACAATAATAATCAATAGCTTTATGCCAAAATCTTCATTCACTTACCAGTAAAATAATGTCACATTTAGAATATTTTGTTCTATGTCGACCAAAATAGTTGTAGCTGCAGAGCAGCTAATTTGCATACATCACCTCAGCCCCAAGTTGTCAATTTGTATGTTAGCCTTTAATTTTGACCTCTTTCTGGAACTCACTTCCATAAACTTTCTATTTTAGTAGATATGTACGCCTGTTTTTTTTCTCTAACTTCCAATGATTATGTTTGGACTTCTTATGCTGCATGCATCTCTTTTAGTTTGGTGATTCAATACTTTTTTCATAACCTTTTAGTTTTTTTTTTTTTTTTTTGGCAAAAAACATAAATATATAAGCTGATTTAATCCTCAATAAAGTCGAAAAAACAGAAGAGATGCGTCTGCATGCATGCATGCCTGATAAAAATAAAAAATCCAAAGTTGAACCAAATGAAAGAGTAGCAAGACTTGTAACAACTTGAAGACAACATTTCTTATCTTGGCAAGGAATCAAGGATCTTCTGTGTTGGTCCAATCATCAAACAAGGAAAATTCATTGACTAGCTCTCATAAATGAGAGGCACCTAGGTGAAATGTTTCACTTGTTTTATCTTAGAGCATTTGGTACAATTAAGCCGTAGATGTAATGTCATGGGTAAAAAGGGTATCACCTTATGGCATCAGTTTATCACATGGCATCAAAACCCCTCCTCCCTGATTGGCCCTGCTAAATGCGGTGCCGTGGGATATATTTTTTTTTCATTTAGAGAGCTGGGTACCGTGATGCCATACTTCTGGTGCCATAGCCAAAAAGTGTTGCCACGTCAGGAAAAAATGTTATGGCACCAGAATTCCTTTGGCACCACATTTCCTTTGGCACCACATTTTATGACGTATCCCTTGGCACCAAAAAATGTGGTGCCGTTGGAAAAAAAATTCATATTTTTTTTCTTTCATATCTTTTATGTGTGCCATTGGAAGAAAATGTGGCACTAGAATTTTTTTTCATTCATATATAACAACAATTTAAAAATAATAATTTATTTCTGCTTCTTCTTCCTGCGTCTTCTTCCCTGCTTCTTCAAACACAAAACACACACACACAACAAACACCCAAAAAAAAATTCCAACCGCGTGGGCGGGTATTTACCAGCCGAGCAGCTATCACTACAAGAAATATGAGAACAGGTGACGGTCTTTGGGGAATATGCACTAAACGACAAAAATTTGTCCTGCGTGGCACCAATTCTCGTAGACTTTTTAGTCAAAGAAATCGAATGTTTTCCCCGGCGACATGTCGTCAGGGAATATGTCGTTAAATTTTGACCAAAAATTCCTACGTAAACCGTGGCGGGAATTTTTCCCGCTTACTTTTCCCTGACAACATGTCGCTGGGGATTCACTTGTTAATTTAAAAAAAAAATTAGTGTTAATTACGTTTGAGGTGACGTCGACACTATTTTCCCCAGCGACATGTCGTTGGGGATAATAGGTTAATTAAAAAAAATAGTTAGTGTCAATTGGTTTGGGCTTTTATATCACGAAATTGGGCTTCTGGTTTTTTTGGACATATTCCCCGGCGACATGTCGCCGGGGATAGCGTTTGACTTTGTTGA
>BQNB010174190.1:0-13285 GCA_026074375.1 Tanacetum coccineum
AATGTATTTTTGGTACGTTTTTAGCCATTTAGGTTCGCTTAATATGAAAAATGGTATGTGTATTTAAACACATATCAATGTTATAAATAGATCATCTATTTGGGGTTGACATCCCCATCCGGGTGAGTAGCTCTCATTGGTGTCACGGAGTGAACCAACGGATGTATACCATGTCGGATTCGGATGTTGCGGGTTAGAACATCATCACGGGAAATGTAGGCAATTTATATTTCAATTCATACATATCGAGCTTCAGTGTCATGAGCTTAGGGAAATGTAATTACATTTGGGATGTTTGCATATGTTGCATTATCATACATTTAAAAATCTTACGGTCCTACATTACATTTACACAAACCTATGAATTCACCAACTTTATGTTGACGTTTTAAGCATGTTTTTCTCAGGTCAATGAGGCACGAGGTGCTAAGGATACATTGGGATAGTCTTTTGGGAGTCATGCATTAAAGATTTGGAGTCATTACATGTTGGGATATTGTTATGATCTAAAATCTTTGTTATCAAGTGTTGAACAATTTTTGTGCTTTGTATTAAACAATTTCAATAAATCCAACGTATCGTATTTTAAATGACTCTTTTAGAGGTTGTTCTCATATCTTATGCTATTGATCTATAATGTAACGCTCCCGGATACTCATATTCTGCTGTGACCCAATTTGGGGGTGTTATAGATTGGTATCAGAGCCAAGGTTATAGAGAACCAGGTCAAATGTTTTTACTTGGACTATAACCGTTTTCAAACACTGCATCATAAAAAGGGATTTTTATGAGACATTCATTCATACGTCACTTGTTGCATTAGTTGGGTATACTAGATGCTGCATGGTTCTCATACGTGTTTATAATATATTAAGTATATTATTATTGGTCTTATATATGTACTAATGTAAAATTTGTTTGAGTGTTACAGATACAGTCATGTCATCGGATTCGACATCATCCGAGGTTAAATATACGTCTATATCATCGCATAGAGACCTGCTAGCTTGGGATGTGGACTTCTTTAGACTCCAGGAGCCTGACTCATCGGAGGCTGCACCGGCATCACCGGACTACGTGCCTGGCCCTAAGGAGCCAGAGCAGGCACCGCTCTTGCTAGATTACGTACTAGGACCAGAGTACCCCGAGTACTTGGCCCCATCTGATGAGGAGGTTCCCATGGAGGATCAGCCTTATGTTGTTACTGATTCACTTATAGCCTTATCTCCAGGCTACGTTGCTGACTCAGATCCTGAGGAAGACTCTGAGGATAGTCCAGTAGACTATCCAACTGATGGAGGTGACGGCGATGATGATGACTCCTCTGATGATGATGAGGAGGAGGAGGCTTCTGAAGAGGAGGAGGCTGAGGAGGAAGAGGAGGAGCATCTGGCTCTAGATGACTCTGTTGTTGCACCTATTGTTGACCATGTCCCCTCTTTTGAGGAGACAGGGCCATTTAAGACTGATGAGTCTGCGGCTACACCACCATCACCACCAGCATGTCATACTACTGCTAGGATATCTATCTGACCCAAGGCACCTATGCCTTTTACATCAGAGGAGGAGGTCGAGAGACTTCTTGCCTTACCACCACCACCACCATCACCACTCATATCACTATCACCACCCTCTGCAGAGGAACCCCTTGCTAGGTGTTTAGCTGCACCTGCACTTCCATCATCACCACTTCCTATAGTACCTCACCCATATGGTAGCCCTAACCATGTGCGTGCACCCCCAGGCTTTAGAGCTGTCATGGGTAGATTGAGAGCCTCATCACCATCCACTACAATTACCTCAGATTCCCTCACCACCACTACCACCTCCACCATCATCACTACATTTACCACCACATGTACCTACATCATTACCATTACCATCATCACCACTGCTACCACTACCAGCCTTACTATTCATACTAGCACCAGTCGATCATAGGGAGGACACTCCTGAGGCTGAGTTACCACCTCATAAGAGGTTATGTCTAACTGCTCTTACATCGAGGTATGAGGTAGGGGAGAGTTCGACTGCTGCTCCTAGACTTGTTGGAGGTCATAGGATAGACTATGGGTTTATCGGCACTCTAGATGCCAAAACTAGACGTTAGAGAGCCGAGGAGGTCGGCTATGAGATTAGAGATACTTGGGTAGACCCAAGAGAGGCTGCCAAGGAGATAGCACCAGTGACCCTTGAAGGGGTCAACACTAAGGTGACCGAGCTCCTTGCGGTGCAGGGGCATGACGCTCAGGACATTTATGCTGTGATTGAGGATGCCTAGGATTGGCAGACTTGGATATTTCAGAGTGTTGAGACATTGATCGATGATAGGCAGTACCACTATGAGACTGTATGACTATTAGATCAGGAGGCTCTAGTCTTCCGAGAGGCTTAGGCACACTCTATGGGACTTAGTTCGGCTATTCATTATGAGCTTCAGGGATACAGGACCCATACTTGGATGCAAGATCACCGTATCGATGCGTAGGAATCATTGATAGCGGCCCTGACCGCATAGGTTTCATCACTACAGGGACATTTGGCGACGACTCTAGACGAGATTGGAGCACTTCAGGCTAGAGATCAGGCTCGTACGGATGCTCCCGAGGGAACTGGTAGTAGTGCCTAGGTTTACTTTCATGTTCATAGCTATCATTTGTAGCCGGCTAAGTATTATGGGTTTTATTCCCAGCTAGCATGGCAGTAGGACTTGTATTTTCATTTCTTGTATCAGATAATCATGTATGTTTTCCAGTTATATTTGATGTGTTGTATTATGTCATGTCGATCTTAATTCTGTTATGTGTTGTGATTCCAGTCATGTTATATAATCACTGTGTGATGTGATCTTGTTATATATATAACGTGTTGTATTATGTTATGTCGATCTCAATTCTGTTATGTGTTGTGATCCCAGTCATGTTATATAATCACTGTGTAATGTGATCTTGTTATATATATGTTGTACCTATGTCATGTTGTGAGGTTTATGAAAACTCACATGTTTTATAGAACAATATGCCACCAAGGAGATCCTCTGCTACTACAAGGGTTGTTGTTGCTGCTGCAAGGGCTGCTGCTGCTACTGCTGCGGCTGCTGCCCCTATGACAGCTGCTGCTGTTGAATAGCTAATCGAAGCAAGAGTGTCTGTGGCACTTCCTAATCATGAAACTCTTCGAAACAACACTCATGGTCATGGCGACGGAAGCCATAATCCTGGCATTAGAAATAGAGTAACTACATGCACTCCGCGTGAGTATACGTACAAAGATTTCCTGAACTGTCATCCACTGAACTTTAAGGGTACTGAAGGGGTAGTTGTGTTGGCCCAATGGTTTGAAAAGATGGAATCAATGTTCCACATAAGCAACTATGCTGTGGAGAACCAAGTTAAGTTCGCTACATGTACTTTCGTTGGAAATGCCCTTACATAGTGGAACTCTCACATGAAGGCTATTACTCAAGATGTTGCTTATGACATGGATTGGAAGATACTGAAGAAGATGATGACAGTCAAATATTGCCCAAGGGGTGAAATCAAGAAGTTAGAGATTGAGCTTTGGAACCTAAAGGTGAAGGGTACTGACATCACGAGTTATACTCTGAGTTTCCAAGAGCTTGCACTTATGTGTGGACGTATGTTTCCCGAGGAATCGGATGAAGTTGAGAAGTATGTTGGTGGACTCCCTGATATAATTTGGGGAAATGTGATGTCATATCGGCCCCAGACAATGGAGGAGACAATTGAGTTTGCCAATGATAAGATAGACCAAAAACTCATCACTATTACTGAAAGGCAAGCTGAGCAGAAGATGAAATTAGAGTATAATGCTGGGAACAATCAGGGGCACCAACAACAAAACAAGAGGCAGAACACTGGGAGGGCTTACACTGCTGGGCCTGGTGAAAAGAGGGAGTACACGGGATCATTGCCCTTGTGTACCAAATGCAACTATCACCACAAAGGACCATGTGCTCCCAGGTGTAATAAGTGCAAGAAGATCGGCCATCTGGCTCGTGACTGTAGGAGTTCTGGTCCCAATGGTAATAATAACAATCGTGGGAACTCCAAAACAACTCAGAATGCTGGCACTTGCTATGAGTGTGGTGTTCAGGGGCATTTCAAGAGAGACTGCCCAAAGTTAAAGAATAAAAACCGTGGTAATCAAGGTGGGAATGGCAATGCCCCAGCGAAAGTGTACGTGGTGGGCAATGCGGGAACAAACCCGGACTCCAACGTCGTTACGGGTACGTTCCTTCTAAACAACCGCTATGCTTCTATCCTATTTGATACTGGTGCCGATAGGAGTTTTGTATCTACTACATTTAGTTCCCTAATTGATATCACACCAACTACATTAGACCATTATTATGATGTTGAACTAGCCGACGGGAAAATAATTAGGATAAACACTATCATTCGGGGTTGTACATTAAACTTCTTAGATCATCCCTTCAACATTAACTTAATGCCCGTAGAACTTGGTAGTTTTGACGTCATAGTTGGTATGGATTGGTTGGCAAAGTACCATGCTGTCATTGATTGTGCCGAGAAGATCGTTCGTATTCCCTGGGGAAATGAAACCTTAATCATTCATGGTGACGGAAGTAATCAGGGAAACGGGACTCGTTTGAACATCATTTCATGCACCAAAACTCATAAATATTTGTTGAAAGGACATCATGTCTTTTTGGCACATGTTACTACAAAGGAGATTGAAGACAAGTCGGGGGAGAAGCGACTTGAGGACGTACCAATCGTTCGAGATTTTCCTGAGGTATTTCCTGAAGATTTGCCGGGTCTTCCACCGACTCGACAAGTGGAATTCCAGATCGATTTGGTACCTGGTGCTGCACCTGTAGCACGAGCACCTTATCGATTGGCTCCTTCCGAAATGAAAGAATTGTCGGAGCAACTGCAAGAGCTATCCGACAAGGGCTTTATAAGACCCAGTTCCTCACCTTGGGGAGCTCCGGTCTTGTTTGTCAAAAAGAAGGACGGATCATTCCGGATGTGCATCGACTACCGGGAATTAAATAAACTGACGGTGAAGAATCGTTATCCTCTCCCAAGGATTGATGATTTGTTTGATCAACTACAAGGATCTAGTGTTTATTCGAAGATAGACTTGCGGTCGGGTTATCATCAACTCAGAGTACGAGAAGGTGGATATGAAGACGCATTTAGGATTCGGTATTATAGTCATTACAAGTTCAAGTGATGGCCATATTTTGGTTTGACAAATGCACCTGCAGTATTCATGGACCTCATGAACCGAGTGTGCAAACCATACTTGGATAAGTTTGTAATTGTCTTTATCGACGATATACTAATTTATTCAAAGAACAAGAAGGAGCATGAAGAGCATCTTAAGGAAATTCTGGAATTGCTTAAGAAAGAGGAGTTGTACGTTAAATTCTCTAAATGTGAATTTTGGATCCCTAAGGTATAATTTCTCGGCCACGTGATTGACTGTCAAGGCATTCACGTGGATCCCGCCAAGATCGAATCCATAAAAGATTGGGCATCTCCTAAGACTCTAATGAGATATGAAATTTTTTTGTTCTTGCCGTTACTATCGAAGATTCATTAAAGGATTCTTAAAAATCGCTAAGCCAATGACCAAAATCACTCAGAAGAAAGTCGCCCTTTGAAGGCGGTGACAAGCAAAAATTTTAACCATACAAAATTTAACATATAGCTAGCCATAGCATCTTTTATAGACATTGTAAGCATAAGTTTGTGTAACGCACCCATTTAGATCTCCCTCAAGGAGTGATAACTTTATTGTTTATTGTAATGCGTTTTACATATAAGGATTGGGTGCAATTTTGATGCAAACTAAAAGATGGTGATTGTTATGCATCACATACAGCTGACGATTCATGAGAAAAATTATTACTACCTATCGTTTAGAAAATTGTGCAGTGGTGTTGTGCTCTAAGATTTGGTGGCATACTACTTGTAGGGAAACCAGGTATTGTGTTTCACAGATCATAAGAGTCTACAATACAAACTTGACCCTAAAGAGTTGGTATGAGGCAACATTGGTGGTGTTAGAGTTGCTTAGTGATTACGATTGTGAGATTCGTTATCACCCGGGAAAGGCAAATGTTGTTGTTGATGCTTTGAGCAGGAAAGAGTGAATCAAACCATTAAGAGTTTGAGCTTTAGTGATGGACTATTGGTTTGGTTCATTCCCAAACAAATCTTGAATGCTCAGATCAAAGATAGAAACAGAGAATCTTCAAGAACGAAGATTTGTAGGTGGTTGTGATCAAGAAGGATATACTAAAGGAAAAGTTAGAAACCCCGCACTGACGGAAACCTTATGCTTAAATGGCAGGAGTTGGTTGCCATGTTATGATGATCTTGAGGACAGATATGTGATCATGCACGGTTCCCACAAATCAAATACTCCATCTATCCGGTTTAACAAGATGTAAAAGGACATGAAAAAAAAGCTATATTTAGTGGCCTAATATGAAGGCGACTTCGCCCACCTATGTTAGCAATGTTTGACGTGTGCTAAAGTCAAAGCTGAACACCAAAGGCCATCGAGTTTGTTAGTATAACCCGAGATACCCCAATGGAAGTGGGATAATATCACTAGGATTTGTCACAAAGCTCCTAAGTTATGCAAGGATATGATCCATTTGGGTGATTGTTTGACCATAACTTACAAAGGTTGTAATCTTTCCACAATGAAGCGAGACTGTTTCCATGGAGAAATTGGCGAGAATGTACCTGAAGGAGGTAGTCACAAGGCATAGAATACCTGTCTCGATCATTTGTGATCATGACCCTAGATTCGCATCAAATTTCTGGAGGTCACTTCAGAAGGCTTTGGGTACTAACTTGGATATGAGTACCACCTATCATCCGTAAACTGATGGATAAAGTGATAGTGGGAACTATCTAAATCTTGAGGATTTGCTCGTGATTTGGTGGGTTAGACATTTGCCATAGTTGAATTTTCTTTAACAACAGTGATTCATGCTAGCATCAAGCCTGCATCATTGAGGCACTTTACGGAATTAGTGTTGTCACCTGTTTGTTAGGCCGAGGTCGGGGACAAGTTCAACTCACCAGAGTCACCTTAAAAAATCCCACCTCCCCTGCCTCTACACATCCTCCAAGCGTATTTTCCCACTTCAAATAATGGTCCAAGAGACAACTGAGAAGGTCATTCAGATCAAGAAGAGAATGCAAGCCGCTAGTGACCGACAAAAGAGTTACACGCTTAAAGCATAAGCGATGGAGTCCAAGTTGGGATAGAGGTATGCCTCAAAGTTATCACCTTGGGAAAGGGGTCGTACGTTTTGGAAAAACGAGGGAAGTTTAAGACCCTAGATATGTTGGACTTTCAAGGTGCGGGAAAAAAGATGGAACGTTTCTGCATGCTGAGCTTCCTAAGAGTTGAGCAAAGGTCACAATACATTTCATGTATTTAATCTGAAGAAATGTTTATTTGACGAACCATTAGTCGTTCCGTTGAAAGGACTTCATGTAGATTGACAAGCTCCGTTTCTGTGAAGAACTATAGAGATCATAGATTAAGACGGTCAACGGTTGAAACAAAAGCCGTATCCCAATTGTCAAGGTTCGATTGGAACTCAAGCAAGAGGTCATGAGTTTTACGTGGGATGCGAGACCAATTTCAAAAGGAGTATCGCATCTCTTCACTTAAAACGTCCTTCATCAGCGTTGCAACTTTGAGCTCTTCAGGACTAGACTCTTCTAACGGGTTAGAGACTGTAACAGTTCACATTTTTTTAGGTTCATTTTCCCGACTCAAAAATTTATTATCAATTTTATTTATTTTTTAGGGTTTGTTAGCAATTCGCTTTAATTATCTATTCTTATAGTTAAATCGTAGTAAACTAAAATCAACGTTCAATGTAAACGGACACCAAACAAGTTAAAGTTTACATCATGCAAGTGTTATATGATTATTAAGAGTATAATTTATAACTTTTCCTATTTTATTTTTATTGGTTGCGTAAAACGTTTACGTTTCACAATAAATTACATTTATGCATACCCGGAAGCACCAATACCTATCTATACTCAAACAAATACCCACTTTTATACCCAATATCTAAAAATTTACTTATTTATAAATCAAATAAGCCATAAGAGCCTGATCATGGTATATATGTACATGAAATAAACTTAAAACCCACTAAACCTTTACCTTTACAACTAATAAGTCTTACATACTAGTACCTTTATAACACATCTCCATAAATTGGCTTTGTACTAGCCTTCCCCCCCTCCCCCTCTTTGATCGTGAGCTAGGCACAAGGGAGGAGGAGAAGCCTCTTACACCATGTACTCAAACCACCAACACCCCATGGTTTCCTTTTAGGTGGTTTAAGGTTTCAATCATGCTATATATAGAAAGTTCAAGGTACCTAGCTCATTTACATACTCCAACAATTAACCTAAACACAAAATCTCTCTCTAAAAACCTCCAAAACCCACGACATACTTTAAAAAACTAGGGTTTCATATTATTTGATTTTCTAAAGCATTTTAAGTATTCTAGTGTTTATTCTAAGATCATCTAAGGTTACTCAAGGTTATTACAAGCTTGGATTTGGGTTTAACAAGGATTAATCAAGAAAACATATTTAGGGTTTTCTTGATTAGGGTTTTGGATTTGGAAGCTTGGCTAGGGTTTTTATCTTGTGTTCATCATTCCACGTCTCTTTTATAAGGTCTAATTTAAGTATTTCATTTCTATTCATTCATTATCTTATGTGTACATACTTGTTATATATGTTAAACACCACCTAGATTCATTTTTGTGATATATGAAGTATTTTGAGGCTTATATAATTCGAATTCACTTATGTACACGGTGAAGTAATACTTGAAATAAAAGTACATGCTTGGTATAAGTGTTAAATAAATTATATAGATAGTTTACAAATTAAAATGTGTTGTAGGTGTATTTACAAGTTATGTATAAAAAATATCTTGAGGGTATATATTTCATTTGGACAAGTTATTGTGGACATTTTAAGCTTAAAATATGTGAGAATTAAGATATAACACTTGGTAATAAAAGAATGGTGCTAAGTTTCTAAATAAAAGGAATTATAAAACTTGTTTTATTAATCACAAAACCCTAATTAATTTTATAACCTACTATTTGAATTCGTGTATAAGAGAATACATTTTATATTTTATTTAATTAGTACTAATCACAAGGATTGTAAGCATATAAGAAACTTGAAAAACCGAGCAATAACGAAGGAGATATGACATTTAAAATTTACAATAATTAATGGAGAATTAGTCTTTTTATAAAAATGATTACTGTTTAGATCTGACATATTAAGGGGAGATTTTTATACGGATAGTACTTTTCATGACGAATCCAAAACATGTAAGAAACTCGAAAAACAAATTTAAAATGAAGGTGATACACTATTTACATGTTTAAGGTAAAAAAAGTTTTTTATATAAAGTTAAAATTATAAAAATACGTTATGTTCACGACAGTATACTATTGGGAATAATTTTCATAATAGAGCTTTTAATTTCGAAGACGTGGACTTAGAATCACTAATCACCGAATTAAAAACGGAACAAGGTACAATTAAAATGACGATTTCAATCATTAAAGTGTATAAAAGTATTTTATAATTTACTTATTGTTACTATTCTAATAGTACCAAAACATATTATAAATATAAAATTTGATTAGACTTTCCAAAAACAAATCCATACATATAAAGAACAAGCGAAACAGATTAAATATGAGTAAGTTGTGACTTTTGGAAGGTTACGACGATTAATTATATTAAAAGTAGTTTTATATACATTTTATAAATCAATTAAAACTTAATGTTCATCATGGGCAAAAATATTATAAAATATAATATTTTGATATATTTTCTTAATACGAGTGCATGGATAAAAATAACGTGAAAAAACAAAGTCTTTTAACGATAAAGATTATAAGGTTTTTAAAACGTATGCATATTTTTACTTTTGGTGCACTATTTCATAAAAACAATTTAAACAATTATATAATATCATTATTTTAATCAATAATAATATTAAAAACATTTATTTTTATCCAAATGAATCAATTGTGAGACGAAAAAAACACATTTATTTTACGGTAAAATACAAACACCTTTATTCAATAAAGTACGGTTTAAACATTGTTGTGACATTTTAAACTGAACAAACACTATTAGGTGGTGGTGTAACTATATAACTTGTGATGTAGTATTATTAAGTACATTGTACTCATACGGCCTATATTTAATTAGGTTGCATTCGGTCTTATCCGTGACGTCTCCATTCACTTGATTCATATACATCATGTTTATTCACTAAAGGTTGAGTTCAAGCCCAATGTTTTTACTTTATATCAATGCTTTACAACTTTTGGGGTTGGAGAAACATGCCATTGTTTTATAAATTGACGCAAGTGTACATTTTATCATGATTACGTGTTTGCCTAAGTAGCGATAACCACTGTTGCCCTTTTTCATGAACTGTCATTACATTGTCTTGTTGAGCGCGATGTCTATAAATAAATTATTTAGGGATTGACTCATCCCTGTTTGGGTGAAGTAGCACTCACTGTGCCGGTTTGGGATAAAGTAAGGCTTATACCATTCGGATTTGGATGTTGGGGTTGAACATCATCAAGGGCAATTTTGGTATGTTATAGTGCAAGTACACATGTCGAGCTTTAGTGTCATGAGCTTAGGGAAACGTAACTACACTTTATGATGTTTGCATCTGTTGCATTATCATACACTTAGAAATCTTGCGGTCCTATATTATATTTACATAAACCTTGGAATTCACCAACTTTATGTTGGACGTTTTTAAAGCATGTTTTATTAGGTCAGTGAGGCACGAGGACATCTGAACCATCTCTCCTACAAACTTCCTAACCATGTGTTTGCTAAGGATTACAAGTAGGATACTCTATTGGGGAGTCATACATATAAGATTTGGACTCATTACATCCTTGGGATTTTTGTTTATGATCTAAAATCTTTGTTATTAAAATGTTGAACAATTTAAGCCTTTGCGCTTTGTATTAAAACAATTTCAATAAATACAATGTATCGTTTTTTAAACGACTGTTTTAGAGATCGTTCTCATATCTTGTGACTATTGATCTATGAATTAAACGCTTTCGGAACTCTTATTTTGTTGGATCCCAATTTGGGGGAGTTACAATCATTATTATTATTTTTTTTTATTATTTTTTATTATAATAACATCACTTCATTAGAAGAATTAGGTTTTCAACAAATTGGAGGGGAAGGCGGGGGATTACTATTAAGGCTCCCACTCCTTTAGCAATTGGGCGAAACTAATCCTATTAAAACTATGAATAGCCGCCACGTTACCCAAGAGGAGAAAGGAGAAATCATATCCAATAGCTGACATCTATCCATATACTTAACGTGTTTAGCGTTAGCAAGTATCGAGCAAGGGCCGACCTGGTATGGAATAACCATTTGATTTTTAAGATTCATTGACAACACGGTTTCGAGTGGGGAATTGATACTACCTTCTAAAGCTGGACAACGATGGATTTTTGGTATGTATTCACGAAATGGATATTCATTTGATTTGACCACACAATATCCCCTTTTTGATGTCTTAGTAGATTTATATTTTTTGATTTTATTGTTAACGATGATAGGAGGTGGTGGATCTTTTTGAATTTTCAGAGGATCATCGGACTTTCCACTCCTAGTGAATACGGCATTCACTTGCTCGGTGTGAGCTTGAGGAGGAGGTGTTGGTTTAGTCCTATTGGTTTGTTCTGAAGATACGTTTTGAGACTTTGACCACTCATCTATTTTTCTTTCCATGTTTTTAATTTTAGTTTAGAAATTCCTTTCATTTTGCTTCATCTTTAGAATCATATCATTAACATTGTTCTTGAATAACATATTTGTAACTCTTTGACCATCCAGGAATTTAGTGATTGATTTTTCAAGATCAGTTTTAGATTGATCGTTCCTGTCAAAAAGTCTATCATGAACAATTCTCATGCTACGGATACATCTTTTGAAATGTTTGAGATCAAATTTCACATCATTGTTTAATTCTGTGAGCGATTTATCAGAATCATTAGGATCATAATGGGATTGACGAGAATACGAATCATGAGAATTTCGGTTTAGATAACCTCCAGATTGGATGTAATTTGCTTCATGACGTTCACACATCAGCGTGTCATCGTTTAGGTGGTTTTTAGAAGCGTGGTTATCTTTAAGGTCATAATATGTGTTACGCATATCTTGTAATTCTTTATTTAAGCTCTGGAATTAAGAATCCATTTTTATAGTTAGAACTTTTAATTTTTCCATTAATCGATAATTATTACTATTACTATCACTTCCATCGACGAAAGCAACAGCTTTTTGATCATATTCGTTTTTAGATTTAGTGGACCAATCAAATTTGAAAAGGACTTTGTCATCAAGAAATTGAAAAGCTTGATTCGGTCTTTTATAGAGGAAGATTCCTCCAGTAGTTACGTACAGGATTGCTTAAGTAGGTTCGTCTAGACCGCGATAGAATATTTAAATAATAGCTCCTTTGGTCAAACCATGCCCATGGCATTTCCAAATCATGCTCTTCAGTCGTAACCAGGCTTCGGTTAGACTTTCACATATATTTTGAGAGAAATTTCTGATTTCAAGTAAAAGATGGTTAAATAACGAAGGTGGAAAGAATCTGTTTATAAAAGCTCTTCTCATTTGTTCCCACGATGTTATAGACTCTTCATTAAGTTCGTTAAACCAGGTTTTAGCTTCATCGCACAAGGAAAAAGGAAATATTAAAAGCTTTACGGCTTCACTCTGAGTTTCACCGTATTTGAACATGTTGCAGATTGCGAGAAATTCACGGATGTGGTCGTGCGGATCGGTCGCAGATAACCATGAATTTATTTTCGCAAATCATTTTCAAGTGGGTACTGTTAATAACAAAGTTGTCATCAACATCGATTTGAACAATGGCAGAATTCGGAGTCGGTGCTACAGTCTTAGCACTTTCCCACATAGGCTGATCATCAGGATCGAGAATTATTTGTTTGGGTTCGACATCCTCTTCGGGTATATTTATGACGACAAATTCGTTAACGGAAGGATGTTGGATTGAAGATTCGAATGATTCACTCTCGACGGATTCTTTCTGGATAATTTTAAATTTACAAGACCTTTTTATTAAATTTTTATTTAATTTATATATTAGATTCACAAGTTGTTTTCCGAAAGATAGGG
>BQNB010174191.1:0-13284 GCA_026074375.1 Tanacetum coccineum
GAGTTTGTAACACAAATTAGGAAATAATTAAGTTTAAATAATTATAAAAACTCAAAAAGAAAAACTAAATTAAAAAAAAAATACTAAATTAAGTATGATTTGATTTTTTTAAAATACAAATACCCCATTTGACATTTTTCTTTACTAAGTAAAAGATTGTAACATTATTTTAATATTTAGAAGTAGGGTCTAACTATATCTATATCTATATATACTATATAATATGTACAACCTTTTTAAGCTTGCAACATTAAAATCGTAATTAATAAGATACTTTAATTAGCCAATTGTACAATGGTTTTATGCACCAATTTTATAAACGACTTACATTGCTTTTGTACAACCTTTTTAAGCTTATTGCATTAAAATCGTAATTAATAAGATACCTTAATTACCAAACTGTACAATAGTTTTATGCATCAAAGTTGTACACGATACATATACTTTTGTACAACATTTTTGAGCTTCTTGCAGTAAAATCGTAATTAATAAAAAAATACCTTAATTAGCAAAGTGTACAAAGTTTTAAGCTTATTAGTTGTACACGACACATATACATTTGTACAAACTTAAAAAGCTCTTCACATAAGCTTATTAGTTGTACACGACACATAAAAACATTCCAAAAATAAGGTTTCAATAAGGTTTTAATGTTACAAATTTTAATTTAATGTAATAAAACTTCTGAAGAAAGTTTCAACCCATCCTTAATTCCATTCATCTAATCAGATTGAATCATAAGATTTCAAGGCACTCAAGTAGTTAGTGGTAAGTCTTCTTTACGTTATAAAGACCTATGATTGTAATTTATTTAAAATCGCTTTTAGAATTAATCGAGTTAGAAGTTCCGTATTCAATAGTTTTTTGGGTTAAATGGTTTTTTGTGGCATGTGTTTATTAAGATATTATGACATTTGAGAAATTGAGGCAATAAAAAGATATAGAAGAAAGGTTTGAGACGAGTTTTTAGGATTAGGTTAAATGTCCTCATAACATAAACTATATAGTTTGAATGTTTTGTGCAGGCTCTGTGTGGTTTGCATCAGAAATGAAAGAGTTAAGTACTGACTGCGAACAGTTTATGTTGCTACATCCCGAGCATATATATTCCTCCAAAACGGGTATGCATAGTCTATTAGTGTTTTAGTGGTATGCCATTATGTTGTAGTTCACAAGCTGTAGTTTCGATGATACCCATTTGATTATACTTTAGTGTGGATTCTTGACTTATAAAAAGATAACTCTGGGTCTGATCAATTGGGACATTTTGTTTTTATAATCCTTAAACTATAGCTCTTGATCATGCTTATTTATATGCAGTAAATGGTTTAAAGAATAAGATGGTTGAATTAAAAGATTTGGTATGTAGGTTTGGTTTTCTTATAAAAATGTGTTTTTAGTACACTGGTTAGCGGGTATGTGAAATGTGGTAAATTTGAATATGTTTCGGGGTACTATTTTGACTAATTTGTGAGACTTAGATGGTAAAGCTTGAAACTTTAGTCAAGAAACTTATGGTTATATAGTGAAAATGGTATAATGACCAGGGAAGCATTAAATATTTAGTAAGTTTGATACTTGAAGCTCCGTAGTTAGAATCTAAACCGCGTTAGTTGATAATTCTATTGGTTATGGTATTGTAAATGCGTGTGTGAATCTTGGGTTATTAGTAATGGAACCTGGCATTCTTGATGAAATAAGATGTGCATAACAACTTTAGGTTTGACTGGGTTGGAGTTTAGGTGTTGATATTAAAAACTGTGTAGTATACCATTTTTGGTCTGTAGATTAGTATTAGTTACTGTAAGTTTTGGAAGCTCAATTATCTACCCTTTAAAATATAGAAGCACATGAACATCCAAACTTGAATGGAAGTCTCTTTTCGCTTAGGTGATTTTAGAAGTTACAAGTTGTATAGTAGTATGCATTACTATTTTAGAAACAACAATTAATGAATAGGCCCACAAAGAAGTTATATGAAAAATGAAGAAAACGTGTAGTATCCTGTAACTTCAATGTAGTATCCTGTAATATTAACAATGATATCATCAAGGTATATTAGGAATTGGTTTGCTTCATTATAAATAATTTATTTATAAGTTCTAATTTTTAAGAAATTACATTTGTAGGGAGAACCTCATCTACTACATCTATTGATGGTTGATAAGTGGACAAAGTTATACTCTCAAGAATATGCAACATAACCTGCTCCTCGACTTCGTGCAGTAAAGTTTTTGCCAACTACATGTTCGTATCCGTCTTTCTATCTCGCATGGATACTAACAAATGATCGTGTTTCCTATATATATGTTTTTGTTTCAACCCATATAACAATTATATGGAAATATGTCTACCGGTAACGAGTCAAATGTTTAATATATAACACTTGACTAAAAATGGAATAGGTAAAATAGGTTGAATAAGTAAAACTGGGCTAATAGGTAAAATATGATATTTTTGGCGGCTTGGTACCTTAAAAAAATTAATGGTTGTGACATGAACCGAAATAAAGGATAAACTACGTTTTAGTGATTTTAAGACATTTGATTTTCTACTGTGTATTTTTGTAATTAACAATTAGATATTGGTGTATTCACGTCGTGTAGAAAATCTGTATGGTAATTGTAACCTCATATTCACCCTTCAACCACAACAAGAGCATGGAGAGAAATCCGATGCAACTACATGATTAATAAGTCTCAACTGTAACATGTGGGTTAAGGTTTTTCTCAGATTTATACTTCACTATGTTCGCAGATATAGATGTTTTGTTTTCCTACGACTTATAATGTCTTATCATGTACTACTCATTTATTATGTCTTTTGACGTTCATAGCAGCATGGCGGAGTACTTTTATAGAGGATTTGTTAACATGTACTTTTATAAAGACACTTAAAACACACATAGAGCTTTACTCTTGATTGTGCAAAAATCGATTTTTGTAAGCCTTGAAGGTATCCGTTTAGCCGGTCGGCGTCCCATGGAGGTATTATTCGTTTCACAATATCATGCAAATAACTTTAATATCTTTATTTAATTAATGTTAAATTTTTTGTATTTTCAGTTTGAATAACACATGAGACTGAGTCACCTTCAAGCTGAAATAGGAAGTTTGGAACTGTTTCTAGACCTGACAGGTAACGTTTTTGTAATTGAATTTTAAATAGTTATATATATAGTAAAGTTTCTTGAATTTTATTTTGGTTTGTAATATGATTATAGGTCTGCAGTATTTGAGATGGGTAAGACTAAAGTTATTGCTGCTGTTTATGGTCCTTGCGAGGTTTTTTTGTTTTTTTTCCTTTAATGAGTTTTTTTATTAATAACCGAGCATTCAAAGCAGTATGATATTATAACAATTTGATGATTGCGGTTATGATATTATACATGTATTTATTTCTTTGTTGTTTTGGTGTTGGTTGAATTCTTATACTTTTCTTTTCCAAATTATCATAGATGTATTCAAATCGAAGTTCTCTGTCACCTGAAGTAACAACAAAGGCTGAATTACAAACGGAAGAATTTGAAGACAACAAGGGCTCTTCGGAGTATTAGTCTCAAAGAAAAGATTTAGTATAACAACACAAGTAGCAAAGGAAGCAGTTGAAGGTATAGAACGTACTTAATAGGTTGTCAGGGAATATGTTACATACTTAATAAGGATGTTAGTGAAGCAATCGATATCCACAACTTCTCGATATAATTCCTTACTTGGGTTTTTATAATACGTGTTGCTTGGTTAAATTTGTTAGTATTTTGTCTTTAAGTCATTAATGTGAGTTCAAGTTTTTATTAATAATCTTATATGTTAGCAGTTATGTAAGTCATACTCGAGTATTAGTAAACGATGTTATGCAACAGTGTCAATGTTAATTGGTTCATATATTTTTATCTTTATTTAATTTTAAAGTTTAAGCACTTATGACATCTGCAAGTCTACAAGGATATATCATGTGAATCTTTGTTGTTCGAAGTACAAGGATATATCATGTCTTTATAAAGATATCGTGACATTTGAGAAAATTGAGTCAATTCAAAAAGATGGTGCTAATGGTAAAACCCATTATGTTCACCATTAGAATTGTTTTGTGTAACGGGTCGATATGGGCGATTTTATGTAACGGGTCGATATGGGTATCTTTGTGTAACTGGTTGATATGGGTGATTTTGTGTAAAGAGTCAGGAGTTTTGTCAAACGGGTCGATATGGGTGATTTTTTACATGCTGAAATGGTCGGGTAACCCCAAAATCTTTTTGCTTTAGGGCCTTAGAATTATATTATTAGGCTTATTCTTATAATTAAGAAGTTCTTATAAGTTATAACATGCTTAAAATATGTGTTTTGTGTAAACGTACGCCCATCTAAAACCCATTAAGTTCACCATTAGAATTGTTTTGTGTAACGGGTCGATATGGGCGATTTTGTGTAAACGGGTCGATATGGGTATTTTTGTGTAACGGGTTGATATGGGTGATTTTGTGTAAAGAGTCGGGTGTTTTGTAAAACGGGTTGATATGGGTATTTTTTACATGTGGGTGGTTTGGTTTATCAGCGAAATGGTCGTTTTAACCCCAAAATCTTTTTGCTTATAGGGTCTTAAACTTATATACTTAAATATTCTAAATTACAAGAAGTATCTTATAAGTCTTAATAAACAATCACTTACAACATGTTGCGTTTATGACATCTTTGAGTGACAATAATCACTCATCATGCTAAATCTCTAATTATAAGAATCGTTAACATAAGTTCTCTAAATAATTACTTTATCGTCATCTGACCATAAATCTCATGACATACACGATAGAGAAGTTTTGATATATTTATGCCTCACGAAATTATTCAGAGATGCGGTGATGACCGAGTCAATGTATCTATTATCGATTCTTTCTACTTATCCACCATTGTATAACTATAAATGATTCTGTCTCATCATTGGCTAGACCTCTTTATAACCACTGTAAGTACCAAATCATTACTGTTTTGAAAACTAGTACGTGAAATTTTCATATAAAATGTAAAACTATAGGATGAGTAAACTACACCGTTCGTCCTTGTGGTTTTCGTTGACCGCAACCTATCTTCCTTTGACCGAAAAAAATGCACCGTCCGTCCTTAAGTGGGAAACGTTTTCCGCCGTTGGTCCTTCTCTTTAACTGCCCCAACTAACGTTCGTTAAATCATCTCCTACGAGGATATTTTTGTCTTTGCAACTTTTCACATGAGGACAAAATGGTCATTTTACTTTTTTTCTTATTTTATTGTTTATTAATATTTTTCTCTCTTTTCTCAAGATATTTTTTTTACTCAGTTCCCCACCACATACTTATCTTCAAAGTCTTAGTACCATCCAAAACACCTTTTACAATATACACAAAATTAACCGATAGAAGTCCAACATACTCTCAAATGCTTTAAGATTTCATTTTCTGCGTATCACAACCGCAAACACCATTTACAACACTTTCGAATCCAAACGACCCCTTTATTGTTTATGCTTCAATCCAAAACACACACACACATGCAGCCCGTTTTTATGTTCTTGATAACTTCGGCTTTAAGATCTTTCAAGAGTTCTCGGGTAGGTATTATTTGCTGGGTTCTTGTTCTTTATTTTTACACAAAAGGAATGGGTTTATGAGTTTGATGATGGGTTTGTGATACCCAAAGTATTTATTTTCATAGATCGACGATGTGGGTTTTTGTTTTTCGAAAATCTTTTACAGATTTGTGATTAACACATAAAAATAAATGTGAGATCTTGTTTATATTTGTTTCGAATATTTTTAAGGTTTTTAATTTTATTTTATTTAACTTTGATTTAAATGAGGTTATTGAAGGTTGTTGATAGAATGGTTGTGTTTGAGATGAAAGAATTGATTCAATGATGTTAGTTGTTTGAAGAGATGGTCAGGCTGTGTCTAGTTTCGAATACCCATTTGCCACATTTGAATTTCATGTATTTCTCTACCTGATGATGATAATCAAGTGTTAAATTTAAAATAATTAAGTGTTGGATTGAAAATACGAAAAAGTAGGATTTTAGAAAGAAAAAAAAGTGGGTTATGATTTTAAATAAATGAATTAGGTTTGATTTTTAGTTATTTGTGGTTTATGATATTGAATTGGGTGTTTTAATTTAATGGTGTTTTTGAAAATAACATAATGATGGTTTAATGATGAAGATGGAGATGAAGTTAAAGGAAAAATATGAAGTTAAGAAAGGAGATGAAGTTAACGTTAGAAGACAATTATACCCTCACGTGCACGGCACATGCGAGATTTAACGAACGTTAATGAGGGCCGTTAAAGAGAGGGACCAACGGCAGAAAACATTTCCCACTTAAGGATGGACGGTGCTTTTTTTCCGGTCAAATGACGATAGGCTGCGGTCAACGCAAACAACAAGGACGAACGGTGTAGTTTACTCTTATAGGATAAATTGTGTATCCTCGAACAGATGCTGGTGGCAATGGATGGTGGGACATCGATATGGAAGGCATTGACAACGAAGCAGTTAGTTTCAATGAAGTGTGGGAGGGAGTGGGGTCTCCCACAATGGGTGGACTCGATTGGCATTGATCCAAACATCCAATTGATCATCAACTGCCCCCAACTCGAAAATGGACCTGGTTAGTTAATATGATGGTTTCAATCCTGAAAAGGTACACCTTTTGTGTATGTTATGTTTAGCCTAAGCAAGTTTTGTCTGTAATTTTGTTTGCAGGATATCATTATTTATGCACAACTGATTATGTAAATCATACATATGTTAAAAACAGACATGATTAGAGCGGTTGGTTTAGTCCTTAAGAAACATTTTGCTTGACAGTTATGATAAAAAAACTACATTTTTTAATATGTACAAAGTACGTGCTCCGGCTATACTTTTTAGATTAGTTGAATGAAAACTGTTAAATAACTTGAAAAAGTAGTACATGAAATCGGCTTCAATTTATGAATTAGTTAAATGGAAGGTGTTAATTAACATGAAGAAAAGAAAGGGTTAATGCAAAGTTTAAGATCATGAAATCTGTTTAATTATTATGAAATGGAAAATGATGACGTATAGTATGAGCACCAAGCTTACTGGGCTTAGTTCACAATATACGTATATGGGCCCCGGCCCAATACAACAAATAGCTGGACTGCTAAGCCTGACAAGGGACATGCTCCGGATATTTCAAAGACGCACGCGAGTATCTTCTCAACCGCACCCGTGCGCCTCCGCGGACAAACACTGACCGCGGAAGAACACTCGCGTCCGCAAACACGATTGTACGTGGACCCTTGCCCGACAAGGGACCCACTCCGACCACCAACAGTTACAAGCGAAATACTAGGAAACCCTAGTATTAGGCTTGCCTATAAATAGGGGTCATTTCACACCCCAAAAAGGTACATTCTGTCTAATCATTAACTCACACACGTACTCTGACATTCTCTGACAAACATGTGTACTTACTCTCACGCCGGAGCTTAATCGCGGGGTCCGCCCTGCGGTAAGGCTAACGGTTTACTTTTAATTGTGCAGAAAATCATCTCACTTCTCTTGCTCTAGTACAAGATCGGGTGCTCAAGTCACTTGGAGGCCCGGCCCGACTAAGGACTTCGATACCTTGCTAAACCCGATACAAATTTTGTACTAACAAGTGGCGCCATCCGTGGGACCCGAACGCAACCACGATTCTCTAAAAAACTCACCATGAGCACTCACGAACAAATCACAAACAATCCCACGTCCGCCGTGAGGAACACAGGGGGAAGGAATGGTCCCCAGGGTCTTGAAGAACCTATGTCTGACGAGGTTCTTAGGGAAATGTGCGACAAAAATTATCACCAACTCTTGCCGCTCATCGCCGAGAAAATGCAAAAAGAAAAAGAGCAGAAAGACAAACTCAACGCGGTAAAAGCACGACTGATCTATGGCGAAGAGTCCGGAGTTAAGATAAGAAGCCATGAAGAATCGCACTACTCTGAATCTAAGACACCAACTGCCCGAACAGAACCCAGAAGAAGGCGCGGAGACAGGTATTCCCGAAGCCCATCGCCACACGCCAGTGTTTTCAAAAGACTTAAGAAGAACAATGAAACCAGTTTCAGATCAATAAAGTCTAAAAGAGACTATGAACAATGTTCATAGATTCTAATGAATTTTTCTCCAATTTTAAGTTATTACATTCTTTCATCCATTAAAATTTTAAAACATATACATAGATAAAAAAAGTTAACAGTTAACAATTCAAATCACATTGTAAAAAAAAATTGTTAGACTTTCGTTGACGGGGGGGGGGGGGGGGGGGGGAAATAAAATTTAAATTAGGCTGATTTGACCGATTTTGGTCGATTTGACCGATTTTTGATAATACCCGATTTTCACTCCGATTTGCCTTATTTTCAAGGTGTATGGTTGTATAGCGATTAATCGGCGATTAAAAGGCCCCGCCTAGGCCGATATTTGCAACATTGTTATTTGCTCACCCGAAAAGTCATAGAGTTAAAAAAAGAAAAAGAAATTTGTATTAAGAGAACATTATAAATATTGGATGACATGTTGTGTTTCTAAGAGAAGAATCGTGCTTCAGCCTGGTAATTTTGGGCGGCAAATGTGAGGCACGCCAAAGCTCACTCTTTTTCTTCATATTGTTTGTTATAGTCAACGTGTTTGTTATTTAGAACGTCATGATCACTACTCATATTTCTGTCACATCTAACGACCCAAAATGAGCAAATTGGACCGTTTCCTCGTTAGCGAAGGTGTAGTTTCTCTTTTTCCGCATATATCTGCCATATGTCTCGATAAACACTTATCAGACCATCGTCCTATTTTACTTCGTGATGTTATATCAGATTATGGAACCACTCCTTTTCGGTTTTATCATTCTTGGCTTTGTCTTGATAGGTTTGATCAAATGGTTACAAGTACATGGAGTTCTATTTTTTTAGATGATAGAAATGCGATGATCCGTTTTAAAAAGAAATTACAGATTTTGAAAAAGGTGATTCATATATGGATTGCCGAATTCAAGAGGAATCAGTTGGGTCAACTCATTGAGATTAAATCTAAGTTGCACGACATAGATGTTTTACTTGATCAAGGTGGAGTTAATGACGATATTCTTCTTGCTCGAAAGGATCTGATGAAACAATTGAATGATTTTAAGTCTTCCGAAGCTCGTGATTATATTTAAAAATCTAAGATCTAATGGGTCATTGAGGGTGACGAGAATACTAAGTTCTTTCATGGTGTTATTAACAGAAAACGTTCTAATTTGGCCATTAAGGGTATTATGGCTGATGGTGAATAGGTCGATGATCCCATTCGGGTCAAAGAGGAATTTCGATCTCATTTTGCTTCGAGATTCCAAGCTCCGGTCTCATCTAGATGTACGCCTGATTTTCGGTTTCCTAAATGTTTAAGTCCTGATCAAGCCTCGGATTTGGAGAGCCTCGTTTCTAGTGACGAAATCCGTAGTGCGGTGTGGGGTTGTGGTAAAGATAAATCCCCTGGACCCGATGGATTTACTTTTGACTTCTTTCACAAGTTTTGGAGTACCATTGGCCCAGATTTTTGTCTTGCTGTTGAATGGTTTTTTAAACATCATTCATTTTCTAAAGGATGTAACTCTTCGTTTGTTGCTTTATATCCGAAGAAAAATGATCCTAGGTTCGTAAGTGATTATCGGCCTATTAGTTTGATTGGGAGTCTTTACAAGATGGTTACTAAAGTGCTTGCTACCTGTTTATCGTTGGTTATTTCGGATCTCATTTCTGATGTACAATCAGCTTTTCTTCCAAATAGGCAAATCCTTGATGGGCCTTTTATCATTAACGAGCTTCTTTCTTGGTGTAAACATAATAAGCAGCAGGCCATGATGTTTAAATTGGACTTTGTTAAAGCTTATGATTTTGTTAGGTGCGATTACCTTGATGATGTTCTAACATGTTTTGGGTTTGGGTCAAAATGGCGGTCTTAGATTTCTGGTAGCTTGAATTCGGGTATGGCTTCTATTTTAGTTAATGCTAGCCCGACTTTTGAATTTCAATTCCATTGTGAGCTGAAACAAAGAGATCCTTTGGCTCCTTATCTCTTCATTCTTATCATGGAATCCTTGCATTTATCTTTCTCGAGAACCGTTGATGCGGGGTTATTCAAAGGAATTCAGATTGGTCCCTCCTTTATGATCTCTCATTTATTTTACGTGGATGATGCGGTTTTTATTGGCGAGTGGTCGGATAATAATCTTACTCGCATTATGCAGATCCTTCATTGCTTATCTCTTTCTTCTGGATTAAAGATCAATATTTCGAAAAGCCATTTGCTTGGTGTGGGTGTCCCTCGTGAGAGTGTTAACACAGCGGCTAGGAGGCTTGGTTGTTCAGTTATGTCGGCTCCTTTCAAATATTTAGGTGTTATGGTAGGAGGTAATATGGCCTTGGTTAAATCTTGGGATGATGTTATTGGCAAGCTTAATTCTCGATTGTCTAAGTGGAAATGAAATTCTCTCTCGATTGGGGACGGCTTACCTTACTTAAGTCTGTGTTGGGCTCCACTCCTATCTATTCCATGTCTCTCTATAAGGTTCCTAAATCTGTTTTGCATTCAATGGAAGTAATTCGTAGGAAGTTTTTTTATGGTGTTAATGGCGACGATACGAAGATTACATGGGTAAGTTGGCCCAAGGTGCTCGCGGCTAAAGAGTATGGTGGGTTAGGAGTGTCAAGTTTCTACGCTTTAAATCGAGCTTTGCTTTTCAAATGGGTATGGCGATTTATTTCCCAAGATAATTCTTTGTGGTTTCGTGTTATCTTCTCCATTCATGGTTCTAATCTATCGTCTGTAGATGCTTTTCACACCTCGTTGTGGAAGAGCATTGTTCGGGAAGTTTTTTCTCTTAATTCCCAAGGTATAGACTTACTCTCGCATTGTCGTATTCGTGTGGGGATATGTTATCATAACAAGATTCTGGAAGGATAAATGGATAGGAGATAATCAGCTTTGCCATATTTTCCCGCGAGTTTATGCTTTAGAGACTGCCAAAGAGAGTTCTGTGGCCGAGAAGCTCAATGGTTCGTTTTCGGATTCTTTTCGTCGTAATGCTAGAGGAGGGGTCGAAGAACATCAACTTGCTCAACTTAGGCTCCTTATTGATCCGGTAATTCTTTCTTCTTCTGTTGATAGATGGGTGTGGGATCTAAGTAGTGACGGTGACTTTCATGTTAAGGATATTCGAAGGTTATTGGATGAATTCTTTCTTCCTAGGGATGACATTGCTACTCGCTGGGTTAAGTACGTTCCAATCAAAATAAATGTGTTTGCTTGGAGGGTTTGGTTAGATCGTCTTCCTACGCGTTTGAATTTAATTCAAAGGAATGTCTCGGTATCTTCTTTATTATGTCCGATTTGTTCTAGCTCTTCCGAAGATATCTCACACTTGCTCTTCAAATGTTCCTTGGCTGCTGATGTGTTTCGTCTCATTTGTCGTTGGTGGGATTTGACTTGGTTTCCCCTTTCTTCCTATTCGGAATGGCTTAATTGGTTCAAAACTATTCGCTTGAGCTCTAAGCTTAAAGGCATGTTGGAAGGTGTGTTTTATGTGTCTTGGTGGTGTATATGGAACTATAGGAACCACCTTTTGTTTTCGGATCAACTTCCTCGAAAAGATGTTATTTTTGACGACATTGTCACCCGTTCTTTTACATGGTGTCAATCTAGATGTAATAGTTCTTTTAGTTGGGTTAGTTGGCTTCAACACCCTCATTTGGTTTCTTTGTAATTCTAGCTCCTTGCTAGTGTTTTCTAATAAAAGTTGTCGTTCAAAAAAAAAACGAGCCCCAAGCCCAACCAAAGTTGAGCCTAACCAATCTTACTAAACCCTATACGCCTACCAGGCTTAGGAAAGTATAAATACCCCCTCCTAGCATGTTAGGAGGGGTGTTGGTTCATTTGTGTTTGCAAGGAATCATACCATTCTCTTCCTTATCTCTAAGCTTCTTTCTCTCTCTACCATCTTACTTTCTCTCTCTAGAATCATACTTGGTTTATGTTTTTGTGATTGTGAAATGACATAAAATAGTGGACAACATGTGGTATCAATCGCCCGAGGTAAAAAAAAGGTGGATTATGGCTTTTTTTTGCTTATTATTACTTATTAGTACACGGTTTGATATATAACGACTTAAAAAGACATAAAACTTGATCATTTTACGAATTTTCTTAACAAACTTTATGTTTTTATACATCTGAAACGTGTTTAGAACAAGATTGTGGCAAAAAGGTTTAAACTTGAACGTTTAGAATCGTTTTTTTTGTAGTTTTTGTGTTGCGGATTTGGTTCGAAAAAGTATCGAGTGTAGAAATAAAGGACACAACGAGTTCCTTGTTTCTAGGACATGTACAACGAGTATATAACTTGCAATTCAACGAGTTTAGCATGGGTTTGCAACGAGTGTAAACTCACATATTTAAGTGAGTGATGCTGCGGGTTGCACCACAAAAGTTTTACAACCCTCCTAGGCATAGTACCTAATCGTTGTAGTGTAGCATAGGTAAGACTTGAGGGTTATTATTGTTCTCTAGGGGAATAGTTTAGGTAGGCTAGAATTGTATGCTTACTAAGGTCTAAGGGTTGAGGGAATATTATTTTTGTATTTTATATTTTTTTAAAAGCAAGTAAAATCTCGAGTTTGAAAAGGGAGTTGATTAAACTACTATATTAAACTACTCCTAATTATGCAGAAAAGTAAATTGATGGAAAAACTCGTATGGTTAAACAAACGTGTTTACCTAATCATGCACTACTCCCTAGTTGTTTTCTCTGATTTTATTGCTCGTCACCCTCGTTAGTGTAATGTGTAAGTATTCCCTAATTTAGCAGCGGGTTGGTCAAGTCCGCTATCTATGTGACAACCTAGACAGTGGTTACCTGCAGACACCGCTCACGTCCAATAGTAAATTCACGCATAATAAATACTTAATTTGAATCCACCCTAAGGTGATCGAGATATGAAGATCTAATCACAGGTATCCTCTAACCTAGTTGTGTTTCCCTAGAGGTCTATGTTATGATATGAAGTTCAAATAGCTAGTTTTCTAAATCCTAACGCGCTCATCACTAATGTTGATCCCAATGAATAGATCTTTAACTCCTTAGCTTGTAAGGTTTAGTACCCTTGGATAAATCCAAAAATACTAAGAATAAAACTTTGATTTGAATGATATAAACTATGCGGAAACTAGTTTATATCACTAAGAAGTATTCTCCATGAAATAGTAAAATAT